>JAJMLQ010000010.1:0-87526 GCA_030569715.1 Williopsis samutprakarnensis
GCTTCTGTTGCTAAGTCGGAGGGTACTACTACTCTTGCTGCTGCTTACACCGTGAGAACCACTGGTGCTTCTGAAGCTACTACTACTCTTGCAGCTGATTTCACTGTGTCTTCTGTTGAAGGTACCACCAGCTTGGGTGCGCCAGTATACGCTGTTGCCTCCGCTGCTAAGTCAAAAGCTACTACTACTCTTGCAGCTGATTTCACTGTGTCTTCTGTTGAAGGTACCACCAACTTGGGTGCCCCAGTATACGCTGTGGCTTCCGCCGCTAAGTCAAAACCAACTTCATCTGCCGATGCTGAAGCCGCTACCTCTACTGAGGCTACTACCAACTTGGGTGCTCCAGCATACGCAGTTGCTTCTGTTGCTAAGTCGGAAGGTACTACTACTCTTGCTGCTGCTTACACTGTGAAGACAACCTCCACAACTGCAGCAGCTTCGACCACTAGCACGGAACCAGAACTCGTTGGTGTTTTCTCCTCTGGAACACTTCAATGGAGTTTCGTTATTCCAGGCTATCTTGGTCCATGGGAGTCTGTTGAGTTAAACTTGGAAGTTGCTGAAGCTGGTTCATTTGAATACACTGAGGCCACAGCTTACCTCAACGGCGAGGAAATTACAGATGCTAACATTGAGATCACCTCTAGTACCATTACCTTTATCTATGGTTCTTCTATTGGCGAGACCGACTCATTGGAGATCAAGTATTCTGCTAGAATCGTTTCCGGTGCTTCTTGGACTTCTAATGCTCATTTGTCTATTACTTCCGATTCTAAGTTGGTGAAAAGAGAGACACTTACATGGAATTTGTCATCCACTATCAAGGCTTCTGATGCAGAGTCTTTAGCTGAAGTTGCCCAAGCTGGAAGCACAGAGATTGCTACTAAGACTGTTGATGCTGAGACTTCAACTGCTGCTGTGACTGTTCAAGAGACTACCACTCTCGGAGCTGATCAGACTACCAAGGTTATTGCTACTGATGCTGAGACCACTACACTTGCAGCTGATGAAACTACTCGTACCAGTGCAGTTGATGAGACTACTGAGGAAACCACCGTGGAAACATCCGAGGAGACCACCGAGGAGGCCACTGAGGAGACCACCGAGGAAACATCTGAGGAAACATCTGAGGAAACATCTGAGGAAACATCTGAGGAAACCACTGAAGGAACTTCTGAGGAGACAACTGAAGAAACCACTTCAACTGAATTCTCCGAGAAAACCACTGCAACTGGGTCAGCTGAGGAGACCACTGAAACTACTTCAACGGTTCCAGAGATTTCAACTGCCGAAGGTGGTGTTGGTAAGATTTCCCTTCCATCAATCTTCTGTTTGGTTTTCGGTTTGTTGTTGGTTTGATATTCTAATTAAGAAGTGGAGTTATTTGGTTTAATTGTTGTTTTATATTATAAATTGTTGTTTTTCATTTGCATATATAAAGAGTGCTTCTTTATAAAGTTTTCCATACAAAAAATTCTTTGTAGCACCACATTCAGTTATGGTCTGTTTCTTAGAGAACAAGCTCAATTGCTGGGAAAGATTTCCAGACCAGAGCCCTATTTCCAACTATGACGTTCCAGCTACAGCGTTCCAACTTGGGAGTCGGCAGGAGTTTATAGCTTTGATCTTTCAATATGTCACCAATGACTCCCATCCTGGCTTCATTCAAATTTTGTAGCGTAGACGCTTATAGAAGGGGAACAAGTACACCCTAAATTTCAAATCAGACTCCAATTTAGCAACTTTGAAGGTCACTATAAACATTCTAAACTCATTGTCAGATAGCCAATTACTAGCAGCTTTATCGAAACCAGCAGCAAGCAGTAGCACCTGAAAGCTTGACAAGCTTGAGAAGTTCCAGGTAGTCCGTGTCATTTTCATCAAATACAGAAGAGGTGAGTAATTAGGCTTCTCCTAGCCAATATGCTGATGCCCTGTAGCAGTGCATCTCTCAAATCAAAGCGTACAATCCTGCCGAGCTCCATACCAACATAGGTTTTCTGGGTTAACGTCTCACTGAAGCTGCTTTTAACCACCTTTGATACCTGGTTACAAATTGGCTCAAAAACCCTCTCCATATCATCCTGTCTACCAACTACCTTGTCTACTTGGTTTGTTCAGTTGAAGGTCATCGAACTGGTAGATCCATTAGCATGTTCGTGATACCATGGTACACGTCCGTGATTCTTTAACCGTTTCTGGGAAATCTCAATGTCCTTGGTACCCCCCCCCCCCCACTTAGCGCAATCTCTCCGTGTGCGTGTTGATACTGGAATGAACATTAAGAGCGTTGACACCTCTGGATTCAAAGGTATAGTTTCTTTCCTAGCCTCCAACCATTAAGTGAGAGCTTATTGTCCATCACTACCTTGTCTGAAGTAGTGAGTGAGCATCAAACGAAGTGTAAACAACGGTGTACTAGTCGTATCTCGCCTTATGAAGGCTACTTCCCCTAGTGTTCAGAGGTTTGGCTTATTAATGAGATACAGTATTGATTTATCTACCAGTAATCGGGTATTTTCTTCTTGAACACCACAAGAAGGCATGTGCAAAACGATATACCTCATTCCATACTCATATGTGCTAGTTAGGGTATACACCGCTGCTATTAGGAGAAGTATAGTAGTATTGAGTGAGTGTTGATGCTTTCATCACGTGAGAGTACACGTGATGCTTTACCTTCACGTTCATTTGAGGCCCGGTAGAATCGCTTTATCTCCGTTTAACTCCATCAACAGTTTCTTCTTCGCTACTTGGGCTCATAGATTTTTTAGAACCGCCTCTTATTGTTCTTATCCCAGTACTGTTACCTAACTGCAGTTCACTATGACGTTGTTATATTACTATGAACTTCTTGAAAGAATAAGGAGCGTATCCATAGTGGTTGAGCTGTTAGATGTCTCTTTCAGTTCATGGGATGCCTCCTACGATGCAAAGAGCCATATACTCACCGTGTCGGTCGGAGATGAACAAACCGCCATTGAACTATGCGACGAGATACCAGAGCTAAGTAAAGATGACCTGAAACTGTGTACAAAGCAGAACAAGCAAACTTTGGTAATGAGGCTCCCGATGGATGAAACCCGTAAATTCAACAGGGACTTCAACGAATTGATGTCTTTAAGCACGCATTATAAGTGGGATGCCAAATTCCTCGCATCAAGCAGTTTCCAACTACACTGCTGTGATTGTGATAGTGTGATATTTGATTCAGATGACATTTCGTCTATAAACGAGATGCCCTCTGAATTGTGGGCTGAAATGATGGATTTCTGGCACTGTCATAAACCTCATGATGAGAACGGTCATGGCCATATCGCTCACGACAATGCCAAATACACCTCTCTGAAACCGATCAAGAATGGTATTATTGTCGGGACCTGCTACCTGGCTTTCAACTCCAATGACAACCTTTTCCAAGTAAAGATGGAACAGGACAAGTGTGTCTGTGTTAAATGCGGTTCTACGTTGGGAAGCCATGATAAAAGCACTGGGTTGGATAAGATTAATAAATGGAGAGTTGTTTTATCCAGGGACGAGAAGAGGGAGGTGTACCATGTCTATGACTACATTTACTCCTCCTTATTGGACAATGTCAACGCGAGTGCTACAAGAGTTGTTGAATATACCGACGGAACTTCGAGCCTGTTGATCTGGGTCTTCAACACCAACATATCCTACAAGACCAAGGAACATGCCCTGAGAGAAGGGATAAAGCTCTACTACACAACAGATCCCCAGGATATCGCCCGAGAACGTGAAGCTCGTGGCGAATTCGAAGTCATCGATGTCGATTCCAATGTTCTGAAGGGTACTGTAAATCATCTAAATAGAGTGAACAGCACTCTTCCTCCGAGCATAAGGAACATGTCAACATGGAGATTATCACTGTTACACTGTATATAAGCCATCATCCATATGAGAACCGTCAAAATTCATCCAGAGATAGTTGTTTTATAGCGTGGTTCATGGAAATGTACCATTCCGTGCCCAGGGCACAACAGTGGCAGTGATTTGTTTAGAGGAGCATGGACGCACTCCTTGTGTTTGATGTGATCTGATGGAGAAAGCCAGATATTTAATCAATATGTTTCTGGAGCCGTTGACATCTCTGTTGACAGAGACATGGAGTCTCGTAAGCTTGGATTCGACCTGCTTCAGAATAAGTGCGAAGAGTCTTGTATCCAGGTCCAAGAAGAGCTTTCGCCTCTCTCAGTGGGATGAATGCTTTCTCTTCATGGCGAATAGTAGCCATATAGTAAGAACTTTGGCGCTGTAGTTATAGAGCAATACCAGTGTTAAGCACTAGAACAACAGTTATTGGAGTATATAAGCTGCATAACACCCGGTTATGTAGCGACTTGGTAGGCTTGATTGTGTTGTATTTATGCTGGACATGGTAACTCCCTGTCCAAATTCAACTTCTGCCATTTTGTTCTCTGTCGGCTATTTTTTGACGGGAACAAAATGGAACAGTTTACCACAAAAACAGAGGAAGTAAACAAAGGCAAGGAAAGCCTCCATAGAGAGCCGGTGAGAATGAACCAAATGCGTTCGAATGTCCTCACTTTGAGGATCAAAAGAGGTAATAACAGTGAGCTCACGGTGGAAAGCGACTCTTTACCACCAACGAGGAGCCAACCGTTGCGGAAGGAACCCGTTGTGGAAGACTATGAAGATCATACAGACGAGCCCGTTCAACTGACGGCGGCTCTACACGATGCTCGTGTTTCCAGTGAGACGGTATGTGTTGACATTGCTCAATTCCCCGGTGCTAAAGATGGTGATGTTGCCGAGCTGGAAGTGCCCAATAGTAAGAAGAAGCTGTTGTTCATTGTGAAGCCGTTTAACGATGAGCTCTCAAGAAGGTCCAAGACATCCCAGTTATCGCTGATGTCGGGTCCTCTACAACACACCCTGTCACTGAGCGCCAGACAGCAAGTCATAGTGACGTTGAGGGATTCTGTTGCCGTTGAAGCAGATCTGGTGGAGTTGATGATTAGGGATGTACACATGTCGAGAGGTGATATGTGGGTTCTATCGTCCACACTGGTTGGCTCCTGTGTCTACGCCAATCAGAAGGTGACCTTTGTCGAGTCGATTAGGGCTAATGTTTCTGCTATCTACAGAATGGGCAAGAAGGTGTTCTCTGCCTACGTTAGTGAGAACACCAAATTTGTATTCCGTTCTGAGTCTGCGAGGTTGGTGTTTCTGATCCAAATCACCGAGGAAATGTACCATTTCCAAGAAGACGGTGAGATAATGTTCCATAAGATTGTGAATTCGTTATTTCCAACAATCTTTAAACGATGGAGAGACGAAGGTACTCATCATCTCATTACAATTGTCTTTGCTGCAAATTTGGACTACTCGGAGAACAGCTGGACTGAGCTCAAAGAAGGACAAAGACCGACAAATACCCGAGACTTCTATAGAGTTGTTGTCGACCAAGTGAATATTGTTCATTGGAATGAGATCATGATCTCTCTGCGTTATGAATTTGTCAATTTCAGAAAGGATATTATGAGGCATCAGCTCAAGACCGGCGAGAAGCCTTCACATAGGTTTCTTCCAACAATAAAGTCCGACATACTGAACACAATCAACCTATCAACAACACTCGTTGTTGACAGGTTTAGTGACCCGGATTTGAGACACACAACGACTCATTTCATTGTCATATCTGCTGGTAACGGACTGTTTGATGTTCAATACGATGATCTCTTAGATACGGGTAAAAGGCTCTTGAACTCTGAACTCTCTGTTGATATAATATGTCTTGCACAACCCCCACTACATGTGTCACCTCTGTTTAGATATAGAGATAGGATTGGTGCTCTCCATCATTGTGTTCCTGGCTGGATCGATGCCTCATATTGGAGTGAAGAACACTCAAGACAACTCCAGTGGCATCCTCGCTGTAAGATCTATGAACTGCAGATGATGGGTGTTATGGAGAATGAATTGAGTGCAATTAGCGTTGAACAATTGAACCTTGAACCTCTGGCTTCTGTATCTGAGATGATGGATGATTACGACAAGGGTGTTTTCAGTGCAGATGTCTCAAGAGAAGCCCACAAACAACTACTGCTCTCATCAGTGACACCTCAACGTCCTAAGAAGAAGAAGAGTGGATTATTGTGGAAGGTTTCTACAAATTCCCCCGTGGCTGAAGCTGATGTCACAACAACAGAACCAGTGTTCACCCTTCCTGAAAGTGCTATATCATCTCTGAGACAATTGAACTCTGCCTCTAATGATCGTTCATTCATGTCAAGGAAATCTAGTGATTCACATTCGATCACTTCTTCAAAATCCACAGGTGTGGTATCTAGACCTACTGTTTCACGTTCAAAAACTTCAAGGTTGTTGGCATCTACAACCCCAGTCCAAAGAGAAAGAATCACCTCAGCAGACTCTCTCAAGTCTGTCATGTGGACTGAAATCGATAATCCTTCCAAGCAACTATCCAAAGATCAGTTGAAATCATTGAGTGTTGGGAAATGGCAAGATGTGTTCCCAAAATTGGTCAAGAGAAGGTCTATCAAATGGAGATCGCTTTCATCTCCTTCAGAGTTGCCAATCACAACACCGTTGTTTCCTACATTGGATGATTTCGAAACAAACTTCTCTTTCCAAACTCACAACGTATCTCTAAGTCCCGAACATGAGCGATATATGACTATGTCCGATCTGATGAGAGAAATGATATACTTGAGGCTCATGTTGGGATTCCAGGTATGCTATGGGCATAACGTGGAGAAAGTGGAGAGTAAGACTCAAACCGAAGGAAGCAGCTCCACATTGCTCAAGTACATAGAGCCAGGACAAAACATTGTGGGTTCGAAAATTGTAATGTCAATGGATGAGGAAATACATAGAATCTCTTGTGATTACGATGGGTACATTACCGTGCAAAGATATACCAGAAAGCACTTAGAGGATTTCTTCATCAACGGTTTCAATAGGGTGATGATCAAAACCAGATACCAGAACAATTTCCACCCATATGATCCAGATCCTATGGTTGTTAAGCCGAGAACATTCAAGTGGAACCTCTTTGATCAACGATTGGCAGGCTTTGAGGAAGACGAAGAGGCTGGTAGATTCAAAAAGTGCTTGAACAGGATCAAATTTGTTCTTCTACCTACTGATTTGCCAAAGAGTACTTATTTAACCTCAAATGACAAGCAAGATCAGTTGACACCAGAAGAAATACGTGTTGAAGGTCTTCGTCGTTTAATCACTGCTCTACACCGTGAAACCTTTTCACCGGATGGTCGTTCTAAAAAGTCCCGTAAAGAAGAAATTTTCCCTGAAATCAACTTCTATACCGGTGATCTAATCACTTTCCTAAGCGAACAAGGGGTTGAAGAGAACGTTAAGGTTAGTGGTGGAGATGCAACTACGAATAATGAGATCACAAAGAATATCACACTTGATGAACTTTCGAAGATACTCCAGGGACCTAGTGGGGTGAAACTCATTGATCGTAAGTGGCATTGGAAAGTCCATAAAAAGTGTTTCAGAGGTGTTGAACTTGTCAATTGGCTTTTGGATAACTTTGATGATATCACTACAAGAGATGAAGCAGTTGCGTATGGAAACGAACTGATGCAAGAGGGACTTTTCGTCCATGTTGAAAACCGTCACAAATTTTTAGATGGCCACTATTTTTACCGTATTTCTTACGAGAGTAAGGGACCAGAAGAAGGTGAAGTGAACCCTAGCAATAGTTCACTTGATTCTAAAAGAACTCCAACTACTCATCCTGAAGCAACTGCTGAGGGTACTGATTCACCTGCTAAGAAGAAGAAGAGAAGATTTGTTCTCAGTCGTTCTTTGAAATATGACCTCGACCCTTCAAGAACCTCCTATAGAAGAGAAATTATGACAGTCCACTACGATACTGTTCATAATCCAAACCATTGCTTCCACATTCGACTGGAATGGCTAACAACCACACCGAAGCTCATTGAAGATACAGTTAACGGTTGGCTAAGGATGTGTGAGCGTTATGGTTTAAAACTTGTGGAAACCCCCTGGGGAGAACTTCGTGAATTACCTCACATTAACCCATTCCATTCATTCGTGGAGATTAAACTTGCCATAAATCCATGGGAAGACCCTGAGTTTGCAGATCTTGAGATCTTGAAGAAGCAAAAATTTTACTACCACATCTATCTCTTGGAACATTCCGGTTTCCTTATGGATAACAGGGCATCCATGTTCTTCATCAATGAGGATGACACGTTGGAAGTGCTATATTCTTGGGGTAAGCCAGTTTTCAAATATGCCCAGTATATTCACAAGACTGGAGCGTATATGGCTGAAATTAGGGATGACGGTGATCTTGTTCTTGCACCTAACAACACCCATATCGCACGTGTGAACGTTGGCAACGTTTCATCTCAACAGCAACCTCCAAACTTTGTGCTCGACTCTCAAAAGATTATGCTTGCCTTCAGGGCCACTTGTTTCGATGCCAAACAACTACGAAAGATATTCTTGAGGGCGAAACTGAACTGGGGGACATCTTCAGTTCCACAGACTGCTACAATACTAGCACCTATCAGTGACGATTTGACGATATAAGAAAGGGGCCAAAAGGTTTATCTCTTATTGGAAAGTTGTGTAGATCTATTTGGCGATTCTTTGAGCAATCTTGATGGCATCGGCAAGGACACCAGCAGCTGTAACCTCCGCACCAGCACCAGCACCTTGGACAATCAATGGGTTTTGGTAACGTTGAGTCTTGATGGAAATGACATTGTCAGAGCCCTTCAATGAAGCAAATGGGTGGGAGTAGTCGTACTTCTCGATACCAACCGAAACTTCATTCTTTTGCATGTCCACTTTACCGACGAATCTAAGCACCTTGTTCTCAGCAGCAGCCTCGTCCTTCAACTTCTGGATCTCGTGGTCGTAGTTTGGCAATTTCTCCATGAATTCAGCAGCAGATTTAACAGACTCGAGATCCTTTGGAATGAGAGATTGAACAGGGAAGGAGCTTGGTGACTCGACCAAAGCACCGGAAAGTCTTGCAAGGATGGTGACTTTTCTTGCAACGTCCAGCCCGTTCAAATCGTCTCTTGGGTCAGGTTCAGTATAACCCAAGGACTTTGCCACTGCAACGATATCAGAGAACTTGACATCCTTTGTCTCTGGGGATGAGTACTCGTTGAAGATGTAAGACAAAGTACCTGAGAAGATACCTTCAATCTTTTCAACTTTGTCACCGGTGGTCACCATGTCGTTGACGGTGCCAATGATTGGCAAGCCAGCACCAACGGTAGCCTCATGATAGACCAATCCACCGTTGTTCTCGGAGGCTTGGAACAAGTCGTTCCAGGACTTCAGATCAGAGGAGAACGCCTTCTTGTTTGGAGTAGCGATGGAGATACCGTTGGATACAAACTTTGTGTATGAGGAAGCGATGGTGGCATCCGACGTGTTGTCAACCAAGATGGTTGGCAGTGGAGACTTCTTCAAGAATTCCACCAACTCATCCATGGAGAAGTTCTTCTGAGATGAGTTGTTGGTGAGCTCTTTCCAATTGGTCAAATCAATTGGCGAATAATCAGTTGAGATCACAGAGTTTGTAACTCTTGCAATGAGGATCACGTTGTAGGTGATTTGAGACTTGAGTGCGCTCAATTGGTTGAGGAAGGCAGAACCAACGACACCGGTTCCGATGACGGCAACGTTCACAGCTTTCACCATCTTTGTTCTTTATATTGGAGATATGGGCAGGAATCGGTCAGCGGAAGAGAAAAGGGTCAACGTTGGGAGACATAAATGGTTTTGAAGTGTTGCCTCGAAGTGAAAAATGTACCAAGGCGGCAACCCGCGAGTCTTCCTAGTTAGGCAATATTCCGCAGAGCCTGTTTCAGGAGATATTCGCGGTCAATAGCGAAAATCAAAACCACAAAAACCCACATGAAAATCATCAACAAAAAAAACATCAACAAAAGGCGCTGTTTTGCCACCAACATTTGAGAAGATCAAAGGCAGCGGCTACGCAATTATACAATTTTAAGATGGTTTTAGAGGCTACAATGGTTGTTGTGGACAACTCCGAGTTCACACGTAATGGAGATTACCCAATGAATCGTTATGAGGCCCAGTTGGATGCTGTTGAGCTGCTATTCCAGGCAAAGACCAACGCCAACAGGGAAAACACCGTTGGTGTGATCTGCTATGGAGGAGACGGGCCTCATGTAATCTCCACGCTCACAGCTGACTATGGTAGTATCCTCAGTGGTATCCACAGCACGAAGATTCAAGGCAAACTGCACTTTTCCACCGGAATTCAGGTTGCTGCTTTGGCTTTGAAACACCGTCAGAACAAGGTACAACACCAGAGGATCGTGGCATTTGTGGGCAGTCCAATCGAGGAGAGTGAGAAGGAGTTGGAGAAACTGGCGAAGAAGATGAAGAAGAACAACGTTGCCGTTGATTTCATCAATTTTGGTGAAGATGCGTTGAATACTGCCAAACTTGAGAAGTTTATCTCCACAGTAAACTCCCATGACAATAGCCATCTTCTCACTGTGCCTGAAGATGATGGAAGATTGCTTTACGAGGCTGTTGGAAGCTCACCAATTGTACGTGGTGAGGCCGACATGGCTGCTGGTGCTGCTATGGGTGGTTCAGGCAACGATTTCGACTTTGGAGGTGATGCTGACATGGATCCAGATCTTGCCCTGGCGTTGCGTCTTTCCCTGGAGGAAGAGCAGGCAAGACAGGCCAGAGAACAACAACAACAGCAGCAGCAGCAGCAGCAACAACAACAACAGATGGAAACAATAGAGGAGAATAACGACAACGCTAATGCAGGCAACAGTAATAACGATGATGGAGACACGCATATGGGTGACGCAAAGTAAAGATTTACCAAAAAAGAATGAATACAAAAAAGGTAATAGATTGAATATGAATATCGTACTTTAGATCCAAATTTCATTGACGGCTTTGGCGAACCTTTCTATACCTAATTCTAAAGTCTGAACGTCTGTTGCAGCGTAAGTTCCTCTGAAGAAGATCTCAGTACTACGCTTACCATCGGTATCAACCATTTCGAACCAGGAACCAGGAACGAGACAAGAATCGTGCTTTATTGCACTTTCAAATAAGGCGCTCTCCAATTGGAGTGGATCTTCTGAATATTTTGTCTTGAACTCTTGATGCTTTGTACAGTCAAATCTAATTGTAAAGAACATACCTGCAATAGGTACAAGAACATTAGCACTCTTGGGCAAGAACTTGTTACATGCCCTTATAGTCATATCCCTCTTGAAGGAATACTCATGTCTCAATGCCTTTAGCCAATCCATATAACCTGATTGTCCCCAACGTGACAGTGTTCCGTATACGATGGAACTGGTGAATCCAGAGGGAGTTTGGATACTCACTTCGAATTGTCTTTGTAATCTTTCAACGATGGAACGTTGGCCAATTATCCATGCCAATCTCACACCTGGTGCAAGCACCTTTGAGAAAGAATCCAATCTAATGACTATACCCTCTGTATCCATTGATAAGAAGGATGGAACCAAAGACTTGAGGAAGCCTTCATCAGACTCATTGACGAACTTCTTATCACCTGGTGACTCCTCTGAATACGGATACAGTTGAAGGAAATAGTACGGTTCATCCTCAACAATGATGACTTGATATTTCACTGCGATTTCATAAATCTTTTGTCTTCTCTCCTTTGACAAGCAAGATCCAGTTGGGTTTTGACCAGTCGGAACCAAGTACATCAATTTTGGTAATGGACCAGTCCAGTTGGAGAGCTTCTTCTCTAAAAGCTCAGGAACAATACCAAAGTCATCCATAGGAATTGGGGTCATGTTGATGCCTAGTGGTCTAGCAGTTTCCACGGCACTGGAAAAGACGTACTGTTCAACGAGGATTGTATCACCTGGATCACACAACGTTCTCAACAGTGCATCCCAGCCATGAGTACTACCTACTGTTATGATGATGTCATAATCTTCATATGGCACTCTATGTACCAGATCGGTATGCTCACGGATAAAGGCTAAGATCTGTTCAGGACCCTTGGCCACACCGTACTGTAAGGAATTACCCAGTGGTATATCGTATTCACTTGCCCCGTAACCAACGGTGAAGTCGAGTGCGTTCTCCTGTGTCTGCTCACCAACGATACCCCCTTCGAAAGGTGCGTGTCTTGTGGAGACTGAGATTGAGTCCCAGGCAAAGTACTTTGGAAGAGGTAGCCCTCCAGCCAGATAAGCCATTTGTGGGGTTCTATGCTTAAGTACAGCTTTGAGCTTCGAGGGTTCCCTTCTCTTTGCCTCCATGGACAAGTGTGAAGTAAGGTCGATCATCCTGGATGGTTCTGGTGTATTCAAATCCAGCTCTAAGTGTGGATGGGTGGTTGTTGAAAGAGGTTAAAGAGCCATATTTATAACTATCGAAAGAACGAGAGATAGAGAGAAAGAGAAAATGACTCACTGATTGAAAATTACAACACGCAGATGCTCCCAGAGCGATCTTCCTATTGGCTCCCCGGGAGATAAGGCAAGTTTGCACGCAGTATCAATACAAGCATTCCCATATTTGAGTGATGGAGGCATGTTAATCTACGATACGAAGGCTATATGCATGGCATTGAAGGAGTTGCAATGGTGGCGGTTTCAGCAGACTCCTCTCCACCAGAAACGCGGTGTCCAGGTGTGTGATGTCCGGGTGTAACACACCCTTCATTTCAGGCCGGTTTGCCACTTGTTCTATACAGACGTTTTGTACTCTTGGAGAGTGTGATTGTATATGTAATTCAACAGTTTGCTCCGTATACATGGTGATCAATTACTGTCTAGAAGTGCCCCTCTGGGGATTCTAAGCATATTCATCTCTTCATATTCACCATTCTTGTAGTTTTCCACCATCTAACTTGGTGGTGATACATAACTCCATTTTGCACTGTAGTTTTAAACCCAACAATGGTGACGCTCAACAGATCAAACACTCACATCAATAGTGATTTCACACCAAGGAGAACAGCACAATTCACAACACAGCACATCACTGCTGTGAAGTTTATCACATTCAGAACTCCTTCAGCTTCAATTGCCTTGCTAATACCGGGAGACCCCCGCGTCAGCCAATCACAATGCTGGCGTGGCCGTACGGCCCACCCGTCTCACCGTTGCTTGAGCCGCCCGCTTGTTTCGAGGCCTCGGAGTCTGGTGAAAAATCTTTCGATTCAAACTTGTTGGAAACTTTTTGCCAAAACCCCCTTCCGAGTCTCTTTGAACGCCGTTAAAAGTTGATAAGGAAAATGCTCTTCCAAAACTTTGCCCGTTTGGCTACTCGTGTTGCTGTTCGTACCCCAAAGTTGGTTCGTTTTGCCGGTTTTGAGCGTACCAAACCTCATTTGAACATTGGTACTATTGGCCACGTTGATCATGGTAAAACAACCCTTACCGCTGCCATCACCAAGTGTCTTGCTGAGAAGGGTGGTGCCTCGTTCTTGGATTACAGCGCCATCGACAAGGCGCCAGAAGAGAGAGCAAGAGGTATCACCATCTCCACCGCACACGTTGAATATGAAACGGCAAACAGACATTATTCCCACGTTGACTGTCCAGGTCACGCTGATTATATCAAGAACATGATTACCGGTGCCGCTCAGATGGATGGTGCCATCATCGTTGTTGCTGC
This sequence comes from Williopsis samutprakarnensis, assembly GCA_030569715.1. Classification (NCBI taxonomy): domain Eukaryota; kingdom Fungi; phylum Ascomycota; class Saccharomycetes; order Phaffomycetales; family Wickerhamomycetaceae; genus Williopsis; species Williopsis samutprakarnensis. The sequence goes on from JAJMLQ010000010.1 coordinate 13,693, forward strand.
CACTGATGGTCAGATGCCACAGACCAGAGAACACTTGTTGCTTGCCAGACAAGTTGGTGTTCAACACATTGTTGTTTTCGTCAACAAGGTTGATACCATTGATGACCCTGAGATGCTTGAACTTGTTGAAATGGAGATGAGAGAGTTGCTTACTTCATATGGATTTGATGGTGATAACACTCCTGTTATCATGGGATCTGCTCTCTGTGCTTTGGAAGGCCGTGAACCGGAAATTGGTGCCAAGGCTATTGACAAGTTGATGGATGCCATTGATGAATACATTCCAACTCCTCAGAGAGACTTGGAAAAGCCATTCTTGATGGGTGTTGAAGATGTGTTCTCCATCTCTGGTAGAGGTACCGTTGTCACTGGTCGTGTTGAGCGTGGTAACTTGAAGAAAGGTGACGAAATTGAACTTGTTGGTTACAACAAGAACCCAATCAAGACAACTGTTACCGGTATTGAAATGTTCAAGAAGGAATTGGAATCTGCCATGGCTGGTGACAACTGTGGTATCCTATTGCGTGGTATCAAGAGAGATGACGTGAAGAGAGGTATGGTTGCTGCTAAACCAGGCTCCGTCTCTGCTCACACCAAGTTCCTCGCTTCCTTGTACATCCTTACAAAGGAGGAAGGTGGTCGTCACAGTGCCTTTGCTGAGAACTACAGACCACAGATGTTTATCAGAACCGGTGATGTCACTACAATCTTGACTTGGCCAGAGGATCACGCTGACCATTCTCAGCAGATTCTCCCAGGTGATAACGTTGAGATGGTTTGTACTTTGGTTCATCCAACTGCTGTTGAGGTTGGTCAAAGATTCAACATCAGAGAAGGTGGTAGAACTGTCGGTACCGGATTGGTTACTAGAATCATCGAGTGAAGAGAGCTTAGTAAGGGTCTTCTAGCAACACGCAGTGTGGGCTGTTCTCGTTATATACTTGTACATATATCATCCACATCTTTGTATAGTGTCTTGTACATTCTTTACGCGTAGCCCGGTGTAGTTCTGTTAGCTCTGCGTAGCTCCTCCGTGTAGCTGCGTAGCTGCTCCGCCTACGTCCTCCGCCTAGCTTTCCCACGCTGCTCTTCCACACCGTGTAGTTATCAATGTTGATGCAACGAGCACCCGTGGCTTTACCGGAAATGACGCCTAAGCAGAGAAAGCAACTTGGAGATAAACACAGCTATCAGCAGAGTAAAGTAAGCAAACTAGGCAAAGCAGGCAAAGCAGGCAAAGCAGGCAAAGCACAGCACAGCAAAGTAGATGATACAGTCAGTGTTACAGACGTTGACAAGGACTCCACGGTCAGAGCCTGAAGACTCGGACTACGACGTACTGGCAGAGGCCAGCATCTCTCAACACATTGTGTCTCGAAGAAACGGCAATGCATCCCTGCCTAGCACGCCAACGAGGCCCTATACAGCGAAGGCCAGCGTCTCGCACAGTACCAGGAGAAGACCTGCTGCCAGGCAGCAGGACAAGCTGGACGGTGACGAGGTGGAAGAGCTAGAAGAGCTTATCGACGTTAAGCAGGCTGTTGAAGCGCTAGAGAGATTACGGAGTCTAATACAGGAACCGAGTGCCATTGAGGGCACACAGTTCATGGATGTCTATGCCTGTCATACACAGCAGTTGGTGAGCGCAATGAGAATGAACGCTGAGGTTCAGACAGAGCAGACAAAGCAGGCAGAACTCAAGTCCAGGGGCGGGCTTGACGAGATGTCTGCGATGCTGTCGAGGAAGAACAGAGGTGAAGTGATCCTCGGAATCGTCATCGTCAGCATCAGAATCATAAGGCTTGTGGTTGACATCACGACGCCTTGGCTAAGGAGCCTACAATTGGTTCTACTGAGGATCACGGAGAATGAAACAGTCCAGTTGATTGTGGAGAAGCTGGCAGAGTTGGTGTTGGTGGCGTTGACAGTGACTCTCAACATCCTCAAGATGGTGCAGAGATGGACCAGGCAGTGAAGCACTTGTTCACTGTGAAGTATGCCATCTCCACAGGTTTCTGAAGGACTCCTCCAATGAAACACGGGGCTCCCAGTTCAACTGGACCTTGGCCTTTGTTATGTCTGAGATGAGCACGTCAACATCACCTTTTCTTTTACCTCCTTCTCTGTAAGGAACGTGGACTCCAGTGGCTGCTGTAAACAATTGCAACAGTTGCTTGACGGAGAGCCCTTGGCCACTTCCTAGGTTCCAAGATTCAAACACGTTGCCCTGTTTATGAAGCTCCAAGTACTCCATGACCAAGACACAAGCCCTGGCAACGTCCAGAACAGAGACGTAGTCTCTTATTCCGTCGTAGACGGTGAACTTCTTCCCTTCTTTGAGGCTCTTGAGCACCATTGGCATGAGGTTCTTTGACTCTTCACCGAGCAACCCGGAAGGATGAACACCAACAGGGTTGAAGTACCTCAACATACCGACGTTGACCGTTGTATACGAGCCTGAGAATTCCCTTAGAATGGTTTCAACTCTCAATTTTGTAGCACCGTACGGAGTAGTTGGTATACACTTTATGCATTCCGATATTGGGCTCTTCGCAGCACCGTAGACAGCAGCAGAGCTTGCAAATACCAACGTCTCAATCTGCCTAAACCTCTTGATTTGTTCCAAGAGGTTGACAGTGGCATTGACGTTGTGGTTGTAGTAGAGCTCTGGCTCAGCAAGCGAATCGCTTACACTCTTGAGGCCCGCAAAGTGAAGCACCTTGGTGATCTGTCTCTTGTTCTGGCTTCCGTTGTGGAACTCGTCAAAGAAGTTGGTCAATTGCTCAGCATCTGTCAAGTCCACGTGATGGAACTCCACAGGCTCATCTCTGACCAGAGCATTGATGCCCTTGAGTGTATCAATGTTGGAATTTGAGCAGTTATCCACGATCACGACTCGGCCTTCGAGAAGAGGAACAGTGTGCGAGGCAATGTATCCTAAACCACCGGTCACAAGGGTATAATTGATGCTTGTGATGGGAGGAGGAGGGTGTCAGTACATAGTCGAAGTTGGGGTAGATATCGAAGATCTCAGTTCTTTCCATACATTGTCATAGGCCTAGTTATCTTCACAAGTCGTCTCTGGAACCAGTGTTGTTAAGGGGGGAACTGACACTGGCTGTGATATCGCTTTCTCTGTACAGAGCTCTCAACAGGACAAAAGAACAAGGGCAGATTTGCGATTTGAAGATATATATATCAATACATATCACTATATATGTGTACTAATATATATGTCTACAGAGAAGGAGAGAATGCGGAAAAAAGGCCCGTCGGTGCTGCTTTCTCTCCATTATCTCAAACCCGGTTGGGGAGGAGGGATACTGCAGGAAATGCATCCTCGGTGATTCAATTACACCTTTTCCTGTATCGTTTATGCGGGTGTCTATGATACTGTTTATAGATAACGAAGCATTGAAGTTGTGCTTAATTCTGCCCAATTGAGTGGTGATTTTCCTCACCAGAGAAAATGGGCAACTCGAGAATACTTTGGCAGAGGCTACTGAGCTTTTACTTTGATCAATTGGGCACCACTGGCTGATACGGGGGAGATGTTCATGGATACCCCCACTTGGAATGATAAGCAGGCCTCGATGTGTGTACCTACATGACTGCGTGGATGGATAACTAACGGGCTTTTTCCCAGGTTTCCACACGGTGTGTGTGTGTGTGTGTGTGTGTGTGAAAGTGAAATAGAGATACGAGAGGTTCCTGATCTTGCTACGAAGTTAATTGGTGGAGTCCGTTGAACTTATCCCCCCCATACCGTTGTCATTTTGCGGTGAAGACACGGAAACGGAGCTTATATCCGGTGGCCGGCGATACGCGGCGGTACACGAATGTATCGGAGACATTCGATTAGGCGAACAGACTAACCCGGCTGTGTCCCCGATCACCGCGTCCCGTCGGCCGAGAGTGTCACGACCATCCCGTGGCTAACTACTTACAAGCACACCATTAACACCCTGTGCCGGCTCTATATTATTCTTCCAATTGCTGTTGAAACGACTAATATACAATGTCACTCACGATATTCAACGTCAAGCATGGCGAGACTGTGCACACTCCGCTCTTCATAGTCCATGGCCAGTGCACGGACGGCGTCCAATCAGGGATCGTCTCGGTACAGAGTAAGACGAACAGCTATCCACCCTTGTTCTACGAGGTTAACGGTGGGTTCTTCAAAGCTCCCATCCATCTGAACAGAGGCTCCAATGAGCTCATCTTTATGCATTCACAAGGACGTGTGGTTAACGGCTATCCACAGTACTCTGATGAGAATACGCGAGGAGGAGGCATTGCGATGACAATCAATTATGTCCCGTTGCCCAATAAGCCCGTTCATCTCTGCTTGCTCGTTGCTAAGGACTCGCCTGGATACTTTGACACCACCAGTGAGAAGAGCAGAGAGGAAGGCAATGGCATCGACCTTGCAGTCAAGAAGCTGAGGGTGGGAGCAAGGTTGATGCAGGCATTTACCAATGAGCAGATGCTGAGAGCTGGTTTTGGCCAGAGAACCTTCAATTTTGCAGAGGAAGAAACCAAGGATACGTTGTTTGAGCAAGAGCAAGGCCGAGTCTCTCGACCAACTGTCAAGATCCACGTCATCAGGTCCAAGAAGACTCTTGCTGAGCTGAGAGATCCAAATCTGGCTCAACAGAACTCCAAGGGAACCAACACTGGTGGTCTGTTTGGCATCGCCATGGATGAGCTGAAGCACTATGGCCCATTGGCCAATGAACAGAGGCCTTTCCAAGCAGCAGTGATGTTCCTGGACACCCATTGGGATACCAAGTTGAGGTTGATCTTGACCCATGCTGCGCTAGGTGGTGGTGATGGGGAGTTGAAGCTGGCCATCTTTGGTTCCCATGGCTTGTACTCATGGCCATCATCACTGGAGAAGGTGATTCCATCGTTCCAAGATGACAGAAAGAGTAACATCAACGAGGTTGCAAACGACTGTAACGAATGTGGAACGTACTGGGAGTGCTTCAACATCACATTTGGTGCTTTCCTTCATGAGATTGGACACCTTCTAGGTTGTCCTCACCAGGTGAACGGTGTGATGCTCAGGGACTACGTCCGTATCAACAGATCGTTCGCATCCCGTGAAACGTACTGTATGAGAACCAAGTCCAAGGGAATGTCACCTCTTTTGCCTAAGGACGAATGTGGGTGGAATAGACTGGACCTTCTGAGATTCTTACATCATCCATCGTTCCGTCTACCATCAGATTCTCAAGATCCAACGTTTGGCCTACCACAACAGGGTGGTGGACCTGTTATCCTGCCACTTGGTAACGGACAAGCCACCATCAAATCGCCAACAGGGATCTACGCCGTGGAGGTGATCAAAGATGACTTGGCTCGAGGCTACTTGGAGTTCTCACCTCGTTCTTTAGGAGGTCAAGGAGCTCAGAATGAGATCCACGTCTCCTCTCAGCAACTCAAGAACTTGTTGCCTAGAGACAAGCAGAACGGTGATTATGCCGTTCGGGTGCTTACTGCTGGTGGTGAAGCGTTCCAGAAGGATGTTGAGCATATGCTCACTAGTAATGCCAATGCTCTGAGTGTCGATATTGGCGATGGCAAAGGCCAGCAGATAGGAATCAAGTCAGCACCTGTAGGCCAGCTGGACCGTGGTAATAAGTTCGAACCTGTGTTCTTCAACCCCCACAAGGTGGTGAACGTTAGGGTGTACTGGGGTGGAGCCGTTGACGGTATTCGTATCGACCTTGGACAGGAGGAGCAGCAGCAGCATCAACAACAACAACAACAGGCAGGCTCACCACCACCAGTGCCTCAGAGAGACTACAAGAGCTCGTTTAACAAGCTGGTTTCAGGGTTTAAAGACATGGCAGTCAACAGACAGCCAGCGTATCGAGCTGCTGAATCCTCTGTGCTTGCTGGAAATGTGACTAATAACTACACCGATTTCCCGTTGCAACAGGGAGAAACAATAGCAGAGCTACGTTTCAGATCAGGTGCCTGGGTTGATGCTGTTCAAATAGTCACCTCCACAGGGAGAAGCTCTCAAATGTTTGGAAAAGCAGATGGAGGCAGTGCAAATGCCTTGAGTCCTCCACAAGGATATCAGATCATTGGGATCTATGGCTCTCTAGATCGTTGGTTAGGGTCCCTGGGTGTCATCTATGCACCAGCGTAGTTTGTTAAGTACCAGCACACTCTTTTTCGTTTGAGTTGAAATACGCACTGGCTTGTGATGATATAAAACATAAAATAAATATAAGTATACGGTTAAAAAGCGTGAGCACCATTGTGGTAGAGGAAAGTAGTAATCATTTCGATTCTGAAGCCTTCAATTTGGATAATTTTTCACTCAGCTTGTACGCTTCAAGGTGTGCAAATTGTTGTTGTTGATTAGAAGAAGGAACCCTGTCCGGGACAGGACCCCTATCAGGGATTGGAACTCTATCAGAGATTCCTCTTGCCTTCTTGAGAGATTCCGAATGGCTCAGTGATCTAACAGAACTTGACAGAGGTGCACCAGATGAGCTCGAATGAGAAGCAAATCGTGGTGGTGCAGTAGGAACCACAGAGTACTTACGTTCACGGAACGCAACGCCAACTTCTTTAACTCTCTTCTTATGCATTTGATCCTCTGAAAGCTTGTAGAACCAGTCCTTTTGCTCGTCATATTCATACATTGACCATTCCACGCCATATGGTTTTGGTTCCAGTAGATAGATGCAATGCAGTGGTATATCCAAAGAGGTGATTGCATCTCTGTTGAGGTTCATGAAATACCCAAGCAGGACACGGGCAACCACACGATGTGTTATGAGAAGAACGTGGTCAGTGGTCCGTTCCACTTCGTTGATAATTGGCCTAACCCTATTGATCACATCCATGTACGATTCACCACCGATACCTGGGTATCTATATCTCAACTTATCCTTGATACGAGCGTTGTACTCCTGTGGATACTTGTTTTGGATTTCTTCATACGTCATTCCTTCACAGGTACCTGCACATAACTCGTTCAACATTCTAATCTCCCTGATATCGAATTGGTCTTCTGGGAAGTGGTCTGCAGTTTGAATGGCTCTCAAGAGCATACTTGACCAGACGTTGAACTCAGGTTCTGTTGGCATAGAATCGAATTCTCCCTTGGCAATCATCTCTGTGTATCTCTTAACTTGATCCTGTCTAAATCTAACACGTTCGTGTTGGATGAATTTAGCCAGTGCCCTGGAGAATCTCTCACCACGAGGTGTGAGAGGAGCATCACCTCCGATACGTCCTTTAACGTTATCGATACTTTCACCGTGTCTTGTAATCCAGATCTGGCGTTCACTCAAGTTGAAGTTCAAGAGATAGTAAATCGCCTGAGATGCCAAAAATCCCTGTATGTTGTACGCGACAACTTTTTTACCAACGTCAATCATCTTGATGTACTGTAAGTCTTCAGAATCCTCCAAAGTTTCATACGCCTTTTCATAGTTGTGTAATCTCTCTGTAAAGTCCTTCAGAGCCAATGCCGGATCCATATCCTTGTAATCAGGACCACTCAACTTGAGATGAACGTTTCTCTGGATGATCACAGGATCAGAGCATATACTTTCAAGGAAAAGCACTTTAATCAACGAGCTTCGTTCACGAATCTTGTTCAGCACGCGTCTCCGTCTCTTCTTTGTGCTGTTCGTAGCGTCAAAGATCCCCACAGAGCCCTTTCCTTCCAAGACAAAATCCAGAAGCGAGTCCAAAGTGTCCATGGCCCACTTATCTCTGATTTTGGTGCTTTCCTCATTCTCAGGGTTGAAGAAGGCAGCATCATGTTCAGTTCCATGATGTGCCTGAGCGCTATCGCCTTCAGTCAAGGGCTCCTTAGAAGGGCCAAAGCTCTGTCCAACATGTGGATCCTTTCTTCTGGTATTACCAACGTTGAACACTCGGCACTCGTGCTGCAACCAGTTCAAGTACCGCGTGAGCTTGTTGGTGATGTACGACTTACCACGTGCCGGTAAACCAACCATCACAATCACCAACTTCGACGCCGCTTCGTTCTCAGCGTACTGCTGTTGTAAGTGAATGCTTGATATCGATTTAGTCACCCCTGGGAGGTTTATAGCAGTTCCACGCCTCTTGTGCATCCTCAGGACAGGTGGTGCATGACTGTGGTTGGTGTCATTGGAGCAAATAGCATCCTCTGTGAGCAATGGAGACTCTTCAATGGATTTTGTTGACACACCAGCTGGTATCGTTGGTTGTAATTCTGGCGAGTTCTCCATGGAAACATCCTCAGAATTATCGTGTGAAACCGAGAGTGACGTGCTTGTGGAGCCAACAGGCGTATCAGACAGTGGTCTCTTGTTGAAATCGGGCATTCTCAAGTGAATGGTATCATCAGTTCTGCTTCTACTCTTCAAAGTAGCAGTGGCAGCAGCAGCAGCAACAACAACATCATCAGCAGGTGCCATAACGGTTATATTCGAGGCCATTGGGCTTAGATCGTCCTCTGAGCTCGAAGCAATGGCAGAGTCCATCGAAAAGCTGTCGGTCATCTCGGTAAAACTCTTCCAATTCCTCCTGTTTTCGGCTTATTCTGTTTATAAATGTTTCAACGTTGAAGTGTGTGTTGATCCCTTTTTGCTCCTTCTGTTGACACATAAAAACACAAAATCACCACGCAGTTGCACACAGAGAGCGGCGGCGGCGGTGGCCGGCGGCGGTAGAAGCATCAGCAGCAGTATCAGCGGCAGCATCAGCGGCAGCCATTTGATTTTTTTTTCGCGGTGTTTTGATACGATGCACGGGAAATGACAATGTTACATAAGCAGTGCTTGAAACTTACATAAGCATTACATAATGGAGTTGTGCCAAGGCCGGGTAAGGTTGCAGATGAGGTGTTGCTCCTACCTCCCGAATTGGGAAATACCATAAAATTTTTTTTTCACTTTTTTCATTTTCCCCTTCTCAACTTTGAATTTTCTCTCTTATCACTTAATTCATAGACGTATCTAAGGGTTATACCAATAATAAACAATGTCTGACGAAGTACGTGAATGAAGAAAGACTCCTTAGGAAGCACTCTTACTAACAACAAAGACAGATCATATGGCAAGTCATCAACCAACAATTTTGTGCCTTCAAACTCAAAACTACAAAGGATCAGAATTTTTGTAGAAACGAATACAACGTTAGTGGGTTGTGTTCACGTCAATCTTGTCCGTTGGCGAATGCAAAGTATGCCACCGTTAAGAACGTTGATGGGAGACTCTACCTATACATGAAAACAGCAGAAAGGGCCCACACTCCAGCAAAGCTGTGGGAAAGAATCAAACTTTCAAAGAACTATACAAAGGCATTGGAACAGGTTGATCAGCATTTGCTCTACTGGAACAAATTCTTGATCCACAAGTGCAAACAGAGATTGACCCGACTCACACAGGTGGCGATAACGGAGCGTCGTATGGCGTTGAGAGAGGATGAGAGACACTACGTTGGTGTTGCACCAAAGGTGAAGAGAAGAGAGGAGAACAGAGAGAGAAAGGCCCTTGCAGCTGCCAAGATTGAAAAGGCCATTGAAAAGGAATTACTCGAAAGATTGAAATCCGGTGCATACGGTGATAAACCACTGAACGTTGATGAAAAGATTTGGAAGAAAGTTTTGGGCCACGTTGAAGAAGAAGAAGGAATCGAACAAGAAGATGAAGAAGAAGAGGATTACGACAGCGAATTGGAAGAGGAGGAAGAGGACAGCGATGTCGGAGAGATCGAGTACGTGGAAGACGATGGTGATGAGGACGAACTCGTCGACGTTGAGGATCTCGAGAGATGGTTAGATGGATCAGACGGTGATGATGATGATGACGACGATGACGTCTCCACTGACACCGCCGACTCAAGCGATGAGGAGGACAACTATAAGAAGCGTAAGAGACAGGCCAAGGAGGAAAGGGCAAAGAAAAGACGCGCAAGAGTCGAGGTGGAGTACGAAGAAGAACCACAGCATACAAACACAGTCTCTGTATAGAATCTCCTACTATTGGAATTGTATATATATAAATAGAAAAATGGCGCGTATCACTTAATACTCAGACGCGTAGTAACACGCTGGGAACTCGGTGCGCGCACTAAACCCGCTAAAGGGGATAATCCGTCCCACACAGCCCAGCTGGGAGGGAAAAAAACATCCGCCAACAAGAGACATCAACAAGGAATAAGAAGGGCACAATCATACCGGGCGCTTCGCTTTATACACACAGCGGTTAACTCAGTGGATGGGCAATGGCTCACGGGAAGGATAAAGAATCGAATCCCTTCGAGGAAACGAACAACAACACGCTGTTTGATGTTGATTTACTCGATGATTCCACGGAGCAGCAGACGAGTCAAGGCGGAGGTGATTTGCTAGGTGATGACTTCTACAACGTTCCTTCAGCGTATGGCTCTGGCGGCAAGGATGGATTGGACGATCTGAGGAGAGGTGTGATACCACAGGAGACGCTGAACCTTGACGATCCCTTTGACGATAAGTACGTTGAGCAGGATGACAGTTTTGATACCCGTGGGACCTCGTTACAACAGGGCCACGATGCCCGGAAGAAGGGAATCTTCTCCAGCATGCGCCAGAGATTAGGGATGTCGACGCCATATGAAGACGTTAGTATCCCATTGGAGGACTATCCACGGCCGAGAGAGTCCCAGGATCCGTTTAGAGACCCGGAGAGACCTGCTGCTAGGGCAAGGCCGCAACAAGAAGGTGGTGTCAATATGGTTGAATCTGAGAGAAACAGGTTTGATATACGTCGTATTTGGGATAGGATCAGAGGTAGGAGGGCTAAATATGATACTGAGGGACCGAGAATTATCCATCTAAACGATAAGGTGTCAAACGATGCGTTTGGTTATGGTGATAACCATATATCAACTACAAAGTATAACTTTGCAACGTTTTTACCAAAGTTTCTAGTTCAGGAGTTCTCCAAGTATGCCAATGTGTTTTTCTTGTTCACTTCTGCCATCCAACAAGTTCCAAATGTCTCTCCTACTAATCGTTACACCACTATTGGAACCTTGCTAGTTGTGCTCTTGGTGTCTGCTCTGAAGGAAATTATGGAGGACATCAAGAGATCAAATTCCGACAAGGAATTGAACTATTCAAGGGTGGATGTCTTATCACCAGAGCACGGCGAATTCATATCGAAGAAATGGATCAATGTTGCTGTGGGTGACATCATCAGCGTCAAGTCTGAAGAGGCCATTCCAGCGGATATGATCATACTGAGTTCTTCTGAACCAGAAGGTTTATGCTATATCGAAACTGCAAATTTGGATGGTGAAACTAACTTGAAGATTAAGCAATCTCTTCCAGAGACTGCACATTTGGTTTCTCCACAAGATTTGATAGCGATGAAGGGTAAAGTCCTTTCAGAACAACCAAACTCAAGTCTTTATACATTCGAAGGCACATTGAGCCTGTTTGATAGGGAGTACCCATTGAACCCGGATCAAATGCTTCTCAGAGGTGCCACGTTGAGAAATACAGGATGGATTCACGGTTTAGTTGTTTTCACAGGTCATGAAACGAAATTGATGCGCAACGCTACAGCAACACCAATTAAGAGAACAGCGGTGGAACGTATCATCAATCTACAGATCATCGTGTTGTTTGGTATGTTGATTGTTCTTTCTTTAATTTCTTCCATCGGCAACGTTGTTAAATTATCTGCAGATTCAAAGCATTTGACTTATCTTTTCCTTCAGAACAGAAACAAGGCTGGGCTATTCTTCAAAGATTTGCTTACGTATTGGATCTTGTTCTCCAATCTTGTGCCAATCTCGTTATTCGTGACGGTGGAGATCATTAAGTATTACCAAGCGTATATGATTGCATCAGACTTAGATCTGTATCACCCTGAAACAGATACCCCAACAGTGGTGAGAACTTCGAGTTTGGTTGAGGAGCTAGGACAGATTGAATATATCTTTAGTGATAAAACTGGTACTCTGACGAGAAACATTATGGAGTTCAAGTCTTGTTCCATAGCTGGCCATTGTTACATTGAGGAAATCCCAGAGGATAAAGAGGCTAAAATGGTTGATGGTGTAGAGATTGGATACCATACATTCAACAAGATGTTTGAAAATTTGCAAACAGGTGACGATGCTAATTTGATTGACGAATTCTTGACACTTTTAGCCATCTGCCATACCGTCATCCCAGAAGTCCAAAATGATGGATCTATCAAATACCAAGCTGCTTCTCCTGATGAAGGTGCTCTAGTGCAAGGTGCAGCGCAATTGGGATACAAGTTCACCATCAGAAAACCAAAGTTTGTGACTATCGAGGTCCGTGGTCAGCAGTTGGAGTACGAGTTGCTCCATGTTTGTGAATTCAATTCCACGAGAAAGAGAATGTCTGCGATCTTTAGACTCCCCGACGGGTCTATAAAGTTGCTCTGTAAAGGTGCCGATACTGTCATCTTGGCTCGTTTGTCTGAAGATAATCCTTATGTCGCAGCAACAACTCGTCAATTAGAAGATTACGCTGCAGAAGGATTGAGAACACTATGTATTGCAACTAGAACGATTCCAAACGATGAGTACGAAGAATGGGCTCAACAATACGAAAAAGCAGCAACTTCCATGGATGATAGACAGCAGAAGATGGATGATGCTGCGGAACTGATTGAAAGAGATATGCTTCTTATCGGAGCCACTGCTATTGAAGATAAGTTACAAGACGGTGTTCCAGAGACTATCCACACTTTGCAGGAGGCTGGTATTAAGATTTGGGTCCTAACGGGTGATAGACAAGAGACTGCCATCAACATTGGTATGAGTTGTAAGTTGCTTAGCGAGGATATGAACCTTTTAATCGTTAACGAGGAAACTGCAGATGCTACAAGACACAACATCAGTTCCAAATTGGAAGCCATTAAAGAATTCAAAGTGTCCCAACATGATATCGATACACTTGCTCTTGTCATCGATGGTCAATCCCTTGGGTACGCTTTGGACCACTGTGATGATTTACTCCTGGATCTGGCATGCTTGTGCAAAGCTGTGATCTGTTGTCGTGTTTCTCCATTGCAGAAGGCCCTTGTGGTGAAAATGGTGAAGAACAAGAAGAAAGCTTTGCTACTTGCCATTGGTGACGGGGCAAACGATGTGAGTATGATTCAAGCTGCACATGTTGGTGTTGGTATTAGTGGTATGGAAGGTATGCAAGCTGCTAGAAGTGCAGATTTCGCAATTGCTCAGTTCAGATTTTTGAAGAAGTTGTTGCTTGTCCATGGTTCTTGGAGTTACCAGAGAATCTCAACTGCAATCTTGTACTCATTTTATAAGAATATTGCACTTTATATGACACAATTTTGGTATGTGTTTGCCAATTGTTATTCTGGTCAATCCATCATTGAATCATGGACTTTGACTTTCTACAACGTTTTGTTTACCGTTTTACCACCGTTTGTCATTGGTGTGTTTGACCAATTTGTCAGTGCAAGGCTCTTAGAGCAGTATCCACAACTATACCAATTGGGACAGAAGGGTGTGTTTTTCAACGTTTCAATCTTCTGGGGATGGGTCATCAATGGCTTCTACCATTCCGCGTTGACCTACGTCTTGAGTACACTATTCTACCGATATGGATTTGCACTTCATAACGGTTATACTGCTGACCATTGGGTTTGGGGTACAGCAATTTACACGTCATCCGTGTTAACAGTGCTAGGTAAAGCTGCCCTTATCACTGCAAACTGGACCAAATTCACGGTGATTGCCATCCCAGGCTCGTTCCTATTCTGGCTGGCATATCTACCATTGTATGCCTTGATTGCCCCATTGACCGGTGTCTCTAGAGAATACCGTGGTACGATTTCTCATCTTTACACTTCTGTCACGTTTTGGGCCATGATATTTGTGCTTCCCGTGCTGTCTCTGTTGAGAGACTTTGCCTGGAAGTACTATAAGAGAATGTACTACCCAGAGTCATACCACTACGTCCAAGAGATCCAGAAGTACAACGTTGCCGACTATAGACCGCGTATTGAACAGTTCCAAAAGGCCATTCGTAAAGTGAGACAGGTTTCAAGAATGCGTAAGCAAAGAGGGTTTGCATTCTCACAAGCTGAAGAAGGACAGGAGAGGCTTGTTAGAATGTACGACACCACCCTCGCCAGAGGTGTCTACGGCGAGATGAGAGAGGCTGATCAAGAATGAACAATTACAAACGTTTGTGCGTGTGCAAGAGCTGTTAAGCCAATTATATATGTATCTTGATATCTTATAGCGTGACACCCTTGATGTCGATATCCTTGTGGATGAATTCCCGGGTTCCACCACCGCCCAAGTAATCACCAACTACTTGTCCATGACCTCTGATCTGGTATTGATAAATCACCAAGCCTTCCAGGCCTACTGGGCCTCTCGCATGGATCTTATTGGTGGAGATACCAACTTCGGTACCGAATCCGTACCTGAACCCATCTGCAAATCTCGTCGAGGCATTCCAATAAACACCAGAGGAGTCGATAGCCTTCATGAACTTTTCTGCTGTTTCTCTGTTCTCCGTGATGATGGACTCGGTATGACCCGAGGAGTGTTCGTTGATGTGCTTTATAGCAGAATCAACGTCATTGGTGAAATCCACAGCAATGTCAAACGACAAGAACTCCTTGTCAAAGTCTCCCTCCACTGCTGGGACTATGAGCTCGCACTCTGGCAAGTGGCTTGCAACTTGCTCCGTCACGTGGAGAGTAACTTTGCTCTCCAACAACAACTGAACAATCTCCAGGGCTCTGTTTGCTAATGATCTGTGGATCAGCAGCTGTTCCACAGCATTGCATCCAGCTGGGTAGTTTGTCTTTGCATCCAGCACAACTTTGGCAGCCATCTGGAGATCTGCGTCCTTGTCGACGTAGATGGAACAAATGCCGTCAGCGTGGCCCAGCACCGGGATCTTTGTACTGCTCTTGATGCTTCTAACGAGCTGGTTAGAGCCTCGTGGAATCACCAGGTCAATGTACTGATCCTGCTCCAACAGCTGAGCAACGTCTTGTCTTGATTCAATCAGCTGGATGGCATCACGAGGCACTTTTGTCTGGCTCAAGGCCTCGTTGACAACGCTCGCCATGGCTGAGAACGTATGGAACGACTCCTTACCACCTTTCAAGATGGCGCTGTTCCCTGACTTGATGGCCAGTGCAGTGATGTTGGCAATAACTTCAGGACGGGACTCAAAGATGATCAACAGAACTCCTACTGGAGCACTCACCCTGTACAACTCCAAGCCTTCATCCAGCTGTCTTGCCAACGTGATTTTCCCTACAGGGTCCTCTAGCGAGGCAACGTCCAAAACACCTTGGAGCATCACGTCGAACTTGTCTCCCTTGGACAAATCCAGTCTTTTCACCAAGCTTGGAGACAAGTTGGCCTTCGTGGCATTGGCCATATCCACCTCGTTAGCCTTGAGGATCTCCTGCTTAGCCTTGGCGAGGGAGTCGTGAACGGCCTTCAGAGCCTCGTTTCTCTCGTCATTGGATAGCGTTTTGAGCACGGTGAATGCCTCACGGGCGTTCTTCGCAATCTGTTCAGCCATCTTTTCTGTGTGTGTGGATGTTTTATCGTAGAAGAAAGGTCAATTATGGGTGATGATTGGAATCGAAGTCAATTGCGAATGAATTTTTCACCGGTTCGCGATGACTCGAAAGAGCGCATAGAAAAAAGTGCATAGGAAAGTGCACAGGAAAGTGCATTGGAATAGTGCTAATAAAAATGGCCAATCGGGATGCAAAATTCTTCCAAATTATATCATTATGTAGCTAACACCCCAATTAAGAAGGCTATCACGTATGAGTTTGTAAGCTTCAATAGTTGCCGAGATATGGTCATCCAAACATTTGGTGAAACCGTAGTCGAAAACACGCGTTTGAGCTTTTATATCTCAACAAAACCGTTGAAATTACATAGTAATTTGATACAAATTACATGTCAAATGATCAGGTTATGACCGAAATAAGCTGGAAATTGGCAGACAGCTGGAAACTACAACAGAGCACTGGATCTGGAGCGTGATTATCATGGGCATTAGAGCTTTATAAATGTCTGAACTTACATTCTGGTTCAGTGCATTTCTGATGGATGAGCTCAAACGGACAGAGCTGTCTGTCATCGTTGTCCTCACAATTTGCCGTGACTTGTCTCTTGGAGAGTAACGAGTGATAAGGCTGGAATGCCCTGGCCTGTTCCTATAAGAGTTGGACACAAGTGTTAGTAATTCATCTGTTCAACAAGTAAAAAAAAAAGAATAGAGGGAAGGAGTAGACTGTTCTAGCTTCTTCTCGTCGGGTATTTGGAATTGAATATTACCTTTGGAATCCTGTGGATTGTTTCGTCATAAGCATCGGATGCTTGTTGCTCTTTCTCATCTTTTTGCTGTTCTTTCTCGTCATGTTGATCTTTCTCATCTTGTTGATCTTTCTCATCTCGTCTCTTCTTCATCATATTCTTCTCATTGGCGATTGCTTCCCGTAACGAATCTCTAACCTTCCGTTCACCTTCTAGGTGTTCTATCTCTTCTCTAACGGCCTTCAATCCCTGTTCTAATCTCTCCATTCGAGCTTGACAGTTCGAAATCTCTATATCAATATCATGGTGATCTTCTTCCCATCTGCTCAACTTTCCAATCAGTAGCTTAAGTTCCTCTGAGCCTTGGTCATCGTCAACTGAGAGCCTTCTCTTCTTCACAGGAGGGTGCTCTTCATCTTCACTCTCCTCCTCACTCGACTCTAAATCTATAACCAAACCAGATAGCCACTCAGGCTTCTTCTCGCTCATGTTCACTCTGCTGGTACTATTACTATTACTATTGCTATTGCTATTACTATTGCTGTAGTAATCCCATTTACGCTGTTGTCTATCCACACTAGGCACCACACTGGGCACCACATTGCTCGCCACACTGGCCTCCACAACGGGTTGTGGTATAATCTCAGCAACAGGCCATTTCATCTCTCTGTAAAGCTCCGATACAAACTCTCTACGCACTTTCGCCCTCGCTACAATCTCATCAAGGCTCAATCCATAGCTTCTCAAGTCCTCGAGTGCTTTGCACAGCATTTGCTTCGTTTCAGCGCTCATGGGAACCTGTTGCTCTGCCTTTGCTTGTTGCTCTGCCTTTGCTTGTTGCTCTGCCTTTGCTTGTTGCTCTGCCTGTGCTTGTTTCTCTGCCTTTGCTTGTTTCTCTGCCTGTGCTTGTTGCTCTGGTTGCGGTGTAACGCTTTTACTGGCTCTTTTGTTCTTCATTGAGAGAAGCACAGCTTGCCTCTTCGCCTCCAAGTCGACCGCACTCATCGTCTACTCACTTATCCAATTCAAATGAAACACTTTAGCTGAATCAGAACAAACATTGAACAAGTTGAAGCGGTGATTTAGTACTCAAACAAACAAAGAAAACAAAAAACAAACGCACAAACACAGACAAAAAAGAAAAGAAAAAAAAACTCTTATTTGTAAACAATTACATAAGCGAACCACTATCACGTGCGACATAGCTCAAATCCACGTGATCAGAGCCATTACGTAATCTCCCACCTACACCCCCTTCAAATCAAAATTGGCCCGTGAGTTCTTCACGGTTTCTCACAACTTCAAGTAATCACCGTGCTGGCAAAGATTGCAGCGACCAATTGATTACACGGTGTGATCGATGATGACTTCTACCCATCAGCAAGCGCCCTCCGTGATTATGAGCCCGAAGAAATCTCGAAGAATATCGGCTAAGCCGACAATCATCACACCTTAGTACGTATACATCAACAATGACAATACACTTCTTCAACGTTGGAATCGGCTATTTCAGCAACTAACCAACCATCTAGTTATTCAGAGAAGCTGTTTGGCTCTTCAATTGGCAATAGAACGACGCTTCTGCCGTCTTATAGAGAAATTGGGCCTCCAGACCTTGTTCACCTCTCAACGTTCAACAGGACATCACAGAAGGAAGATGGCCAATACCATTACATCACAGGTATAGATCTCAGCTCCACTGTTGCTCCTCAGGCATATATCCAAATGCTCAGTTTACCATTGGATGTATCCATAAAGCACCCCGCAATCTTCACATACTGCTCGTTCAACAGCTTCAGCAAGTGCGATGTTCGCATCAAGATCGAATGTCCAGAGGCTGAACAAGGCGAATTTCAATTGAACGTGTTACCGGCAGACAGATCCCAGAAGATGACTGCAGAGACCACCGACACCATGTGGACCGAGTTGTTTGTTTCCTGTGTTGTGAGAAGTGTCATCATTGGGCTGAGTAAAGAGAGGAAGTTCCCCGGCTTGGTGGAGAAACAGCTATTCCAGTCAAAGCACCAGATCGTCGGCCTCATCACTAAGTTGGTGTCGATGTTGCCACGAGGAATGCTCCTGGGTGCTCAGGACACCGTGCAAAAGCCCACACTATGGGAGAATTACCTCGTTGATACTCTGTGTTACGTTGTTGAAGTGTCTGGAGAGTTCAAGCACGCAATTCAGATAATCCAGACTTTACCCTTGGACTTGACTCCGATAATCGCACGATTGCTGTGCTTGATGGACAACGAGATAGATGCCATCAAATATTTGAACAAGGCGATCAAAGTGAAACCTCGTGATTCTCTGCTGTTGAACGAACAGATCAAGTTTCTCGTTGAGAAGGACCAACCTCAATTGGCGTTACAATGTGCACTGGAATCGGTCAATTGTAACCCAGTATCCTTCAGATCGTGGTACTGGCTTGTGCTTTGCCATCTATTAAACGATGATTTGAACTCTGCGTTGATTGCACTGAATTCTACGCCGATGTATGCTCAGAGACCCCGTGACTATATCCCCATTGACGTGAAGGACTCTCTACTCTTACCAGAGCCTACAGAGGGGAAAGTCCAATCAGTGTGGGATTCTTCTGTTCAGATCTTTGGCGTAGACTCAGATAACCTGCTGCTCTTCTCGCCAAAGATCGAAGTAGAAGCTGTAGATCCAGCCTTGAAAAGGGTGAACTCACACCTCTTGAAAGGCACCCATAAAGGTGCTTATAACCTGCTCGTCTGGATGGTTGTGAAAGCTGGTTGGGATCAGGTGCTCAAGGCAAGAGCACAGGTGTTCATCATGGATGAAGAGTACAAGACGATGTCCACCGTGACGTTGCACTCACAGGTGAAACCGATGGATATCAGAAAGAAGAGACAATGCGAACGCTGGTTGGATGATCTGTTCCTGATAATCTACGATGACCTGAGAATCACGTTGATTGTGGAGAACGAGTTGAACGCTGCGAAGCAGCTGAAACACAGTGCTCTGGAATGGGAATTGATCGGATTGACCTCTTATAGAACAGCACACTATAAGAGCGTTGTTCCTGCCTTGAGAACCACGTTGGGAGCCAAGTTCGACATTGTTGCAGCTCTCAAACTGTTGAAGATGTGGGAGTTGCACGTGCTGGAACCTCAATCAAACAAGTTACGCTGGCTCAAGAAGGACACCCCTCTCGACTTGACCTTGACAACAATACTGGAAGTGTTGATCCAGGTGATCAGCTATAACATTCGTTTCTACAACGAATTCCAGCTGGAGGTGCTACTGTTCTTGAAGAAGTTTTGTGATAAATTCGACAAGGACTTCATCAAGAACAAGATACAGGTCTCATTTGAGAACGACAACGACGACTTGACCAACTGTGGTGTTATACCACCGTTCGATAACCTAATTGGCATTCTAGATACGTTCGATAACAACTGAGATGATGTTATCGTCCTGGCAAAAAAAGTTATTGATTTTATACAGATGTGTGTTTGTCTTTTGTCTTTTCCCGTTGTATCCAATCTGTCCTCTATTCTGTACAGAAGAACAACGTGAGTATAGGCTTTATATAAGTCACCATTACAATCACCATTACAATCACAACTCTTCACCCTCGCGTAGTGCAATGTCGGCTGGTTTGTAATCCATGAAGAAATACTTCAAAACAAGTTCGATGACCCATGAAACCACCAGGTCTAAAATGAGAGTGATGGTCAACTTGGTCTTGAATACTGCATCCATTGGAACAAATTTCATGGCATCGTTCAACTCTGGAATGAACTCCGTGGAACCTGCCAACGCCAATCCGGCAACAGAGATCAACCCGTAGTACATACCCTTGTTCTCAGTGATGGATTCCTTGAAAGGCTTACCTTGATAGTTCACTGCAAAAGTGGACACCTGTTGTGCCAATTGGATCAAGAAGATACCAGTGTTCAACAAAGATGGTTCAAAGGTCTTCTCAAGATCTGGCTTTGGCTCTCTTGGTTCCAATTTGTAAATCTCAGAGGTAACATAGACCAAAGTCGCAATGTGAACGGCAAATTGACCCAAAATCGATCCCATGATGTAAATGTTGAAGATGCCAGGCTGTGGTCTTTGCTTGGACAACTTTTCAACAGGTTTACCCTTGGAAATACTGAGGAAACAAACAGAAATCAACAGACCAGAAACAGTTGCTTGACCATCACCAAACTTCACACCAGCCAAATAAATGACAGAGAGAGAGTAAGCACTAATCAAACAGTTCAAGGCCAAAATCTTATACATCTGAATGGTGGAGACCAAGGCACAACGTCCTTGACGAATGATATTTGTAACGGCAGAGACATTGGATAACTTGGAGGTGAACGGAGCAGCAACAGAAGCATCACCAAGTTTCAAAGTTGGTGCTTCATTTTGTTCTTCTAATTCGTTAAGAGAACCCATAAGCATGTTACTCAATTCACTGGAAGCATCGTTGCCAACAACTTGGCCCTGGGCATTAACAACAGGTAGTGCATTGTGGGTAGACTCTTCATGTAATTTACGCATCTCTGGTGTAACTTCGATACCTTGCTTCTCAATCGCCTTCAAATAATGTGGGTTAGATGGACCAGGAGGATAGAGATGAGCGATCGGTTGCGGAACAGGTGGTGCTGGCTTACCCCATCTTGCCATGATTTCACATTGCTTAGTATAAACTTTTTGACTTGCTTCAAGCTTTCTCTGTTCTTGGATCTTCTTCATACCTTCTTCAGTACCATTCAAAAGCGCAACACCGATATGTGCTTGCTTCAAAGCACCAACATCGTTGGTACCATCACCACACATCAGCGTATTGTAACCCATAGATTTTAAAGTAGTCAAGATGAATTCCTTTTGAGCAGGTGAAACACGAGCGTAAACCCAGGTGTGTCTGATCAAAGCCTTCAACTGTGGATGTTCCAACAACTTGGCCAGGGCATACCCAGTAATGGCGATATCATTGGTTTCAAAGAGTTTAACATCAATCTCATCAGAAGAGCTGAATGGGATAATCTTAGTTTCCTCAACGTTTCTCCAAATCAATTCGTGGTTACCATGGTGCTCCTCTGGGGCATCCAAAATCAGGACCTCACGTTCAACAATTTTAACTTCTTTGGCAACATAAACAGCAGTCAATGGGTTATCACCAGTAATCATCACGGAACGATGACTAGAATCGTTCAGCATCTGAATGGTTTCGATAGCATCATCTTTCAAAGGACAGTGGAAAACGATAAAACCGGCAAATTCCAGACCCTCTTCAACATCTTCACGCTCTAGCTTGTTGACCTTTGAATGCGCAATTTCATCCTCAAGATACTTGTAAGCCAAAGCAAGAACACGAGAACCCGAGCGGGTGAATGACTTGTAGATAGCTTCGTATTGCTCTGGGATCTTTGTCAATCTATGGCGAATAGTTTCCGGTGCACCTTTAACAGAGACCAAGGTCTTTGAACCTATAGCAGAAATAGATGAAGATCTCTTCAAAGACGAAGAGAATTGGAAACGACGAAGAATGTGGATCTTTTGGGTCTTGTTCTTTCCTAAAGCTCTAAAAACAACATCCTTTTCACCTAATTCCCAGCCAACGGCTTCTAAGGTGGCCTTCTCCATTGGATCACCAACAACTTCACCATCATCGAGTTTAACCAAAGCATGTGCAGAGCCAAGAACCAAACTGGTAACTTCGGGAGCGTCAACAGGTTTTGACAAATGACGAATGTCATTTCCAAATCCAGCCAAACCCTCAAATACCAAATCTTCACCCGTCAAAGTACCAGTCTTGTCAAAACAACAAACGTCAATTCTTCCAGCCATTGGGATTCTAAAAGGTTCTGTACAATAGATGTAAAATTTACCCAGAGCAGCCAAGGATGAGTTAACAGCCATTGTAAGTTCCATTGGCAATTCTGGTGGCACCACAGAGGTGATAATCAACACACAGTCTAAGATTAACTTATTTTGGATACGTCCCATACGTGTACCTTCAACCCAGACATACCAGGATGCAGCAATTGCGAATTGGAGCAGAAACAGAATGAAGAAGAATGCTTCCCAGTTACCCACAGAGATTCTCTCTGCAGAAAAGATCATAACACGGACTAATGAACCTTGAGAAGTCTCAAATCCAGTTTTGGAAACCAATGCGAAGGCACCACTATCTGGGGCCAATGCAATTGTAGGTTCATCAGGAGCTGTAACTTGTAAAGCCTTTGTGCCTCCGTGTAAGACCGAGTTTTTATCCAATCCATCCAGGTCCAATTTATCATGTGCCGGTCTCAGCTTGATAGACTCTTTCAAAAGTGGGGTAGATTCACCAGAGAGCATTGCCTCGTTAACAATGGCAGACCCATCAACGAGTACCATATCGCAAGGGATTGCAGAATCCTCACCTGTGCGTGTCACTGAGCACAGATCACCCGGTAATAGCTCAGTAGTGTCCAATTGCTTCCACTTACTGTCCCTGTATACCCAGATTGGGAAAGGTTTAACACCCATAGTTCTAAATTCCCCCATTGTTGAACGACGTTGGAACACCGTGGTGCATTCAAAGGTCACCAACATGAACAGTGTAAAGAGGGAGTAGTACCAAAACTCATCCAGTAACCACAATCCCACACAGAACACTTGAAACACAAAGAACGGAGCAGTGGCATGTTCCTTGAACAGTTCCCAGAAAGTTGGGATCGGAATATCAAACAGATTCTTACCATAGAGCCTTTGTAACTTGGACAGATCGCCTTTTAAACCTTTGGACTGTTGCAAATCACCAACCGTCGGCTCCTGATCTATTGAGAACTTTGGTGGTGAGAAGCTGCCAGACACTTGATCCAACAAGAATCTTCTCTTTTGGAATACAAACGACACTTGGCTCTCTTCACCAGGGTGTGATTCCCTCACAACTGGAACAATCGCCCCAGCACCAAAATTTGCCGCCGGCTGAACAATAATGTGTGAAGCCTCATCCAACGAACCAACCTTGACGTAGTTGAACAGCGCGTCAATTGCGATGTTCCAGTTTGGCGCCACCATCAAGACAGAATGCACCGTGATGATCGATCCGAGGTAAACAAACGTCCATTCAGAACCCTTGATGTATTCGTCATACTTGTTCAGATAGATCTGGAAGAACAGCGGATAAACAATGAGAAATGGCCACACATAGATCCTCTGTGTGAGATCACGTGGTCTCAACAGCTCAGCTGACTTCACTGCAGCGTTGTCTACCAACATTTTCCCCTTAACAAGCGCCTTTTCGTTCGTTTGTTGTGGTTTGTTGTGGTTTGTTGATGTTGTGTTGATATAGATGTTGAAAGAAAACAGCCGCCGCTAATGAAAAAAAAAAGGCAGGCGAATAACAACAACAACAAAATTAAGCGCCGACACAAAAACGAATCATGGTACGGACACTGCAGTATAATGTCTGGATGTTTATCTGCATTTGTTTACTTTTCAGTTCTTCCGTTAGTGTTCTATACGCTACGTTCTGTCCAATGGAATGGAATTGTATGGTTTCTACAGATAGTAAACTGTAGTGTTTTGTATTGTTGATAGTCTCTGTCTCTGTCTCCTGGTTTTTGAGAGCTCTGTCTATATAGTGAAGTCCATATCAGTCACACTCATTCTGATTGCTAACCATGTTCAACCTCACCATTGTTTTCCACTTCTCCTTATCGTACTCGCCAATGACCTCATGAGGGAAAACAGACTTCGTGGAGCTGCTTGACCCCGGTGAGTTGCTCATGCTGGTGCTCGTGTTGGTCCTCTCGCTGAGTATAGCAGGCTCATCCATCGAGCCCTTCAGAGGGGTGTGCGGAATGCTTGAAGAGTGTTGTTGAAGCGGTTCGTTATGTGCTTTCATCGTGCTAAAGGTCTGGATGCTTCCTCTCCTTGATGTTCCCAATGAGAGGAGACTCTTCCTTCTTGTTGGCGAGTCCTGAAGCTCGTGCACATAGGGAAATTCAGGTACAGAGGTATGGTCGTCATCGTCATCACAATCGTTATCGGTCTTGTACACGATGCTCGACAGCGAAAGGTTCTTCAAGGATCCCAACTTCTTTGGAGAATTCCTCTGAGACGTTCTTTTCCTTGGTGATGAAGTTGAGCCGTGAGGTGATGCATTCATAGAGGTGGTGAATGCCTTAAACGAGATCGACGAGCTCATTCGGCTATGTCCAAATATTGACTTATGTGGTGAGTTTGATTTGGAGGTATTCGCCGTAGTTGGAGTCCTGAGTCGCCTGAGATTCAAATCACTGGAAGTCTGGTTAATACAGCTCCTCAACTCTTCATCGTTGGCTTTACCTGCATCCTCTATGAGCTTCATCGCCTCTTCCGTAGCTGTCTGGTCAAGATATACCGAGTCATCGACTGTGACTATGGCCTGCAAATTTGCACAGGTGTGTCTCATCTGCGATAGCTGTGGTGCCGACTGGAATACGCTGTTTACCATATATGGATCTATTCTGTTCCTTTCATAGTCCTCTAGTGAAATGGTGCGCAGTTCACCAGTGTGTTCTGGATTCGTCAAGGCATCTAAACTCATTGCTCTGGGTATCGTTTGGATCACAGGCTCGCTATATATAGCGGCATCTTCACACTGTGGTTGTGTTTCATGACTCGGTTGATTCATACTATTCAGCTGAGGGCACAACGTTTCCTTCAAGCCACTATCGTCTCGTGGTCTCAGGTGTGGTGGTAACAAGACACTAGGTATACGATTTATCGCATCCCTTTCACGCATTATGACTCCGTTATTGTTCAAATTCAGATCCGATGCCTTCTTGTCACCTTGTGAAGGCTCCAAAGGTGGTGGTAAAAAGGTTGCCAGCTGTGAGCCCAGCGAGTTGTTGGATAAACCTCTAGGCAAGTTCTTATTCTCAGCATTCGAAAGCTCTGTTGATGACTGTGACTGGTTTATCACAGAGAGCTTTTTAATGGAGTAGTTTTGAGGATGTACCAACCTCTGCCTGCTGCTTTTGTTTCTCAATGTGCTCAATGATATCGAACCAAGTCCGAAAGCTTGATCTACTGTGCTATGAGCAGCTGAAGGCCTGGCACTCAAGAAGTGGTCCACCAGCGTCGCTGCAGATGCCTTCATCGACACCACTCTATTGCTGTCTGTTGTTTTGCTCGACTGTTTCTCATTGTCAGAATAGTCAACTCTCACGGAACTATTATGGCTCATCCACTGTTCATACGTTTCGAGCATGGAGCCCATAGTGTAACCACTGATCAACAGTCCAAATATGTATAGGCCAACCAGTCCCTTCTCCACGTTACCCTGAGATACCGACATCCATGAGGCATCTGTAATCAAAACGACGCCGGCCGAAGCACTGAGCAAACTCGTCAGCGCAAGCACCACCACCGAGCCCTTCACCATCATGGGCTGCCTTGAAGCCCATAGTGGTAATGCCAATACTGAAACAAGCTCACCAACGATTAACGAGAGTCCAGCTCCCCTGTTGATGCTTATTTGCTGCTCATAAACCACGATCCCCAACGCACCGCAACCACATGACACCACTGACGACAGAATCACTGAAACCAACGACAGTATGGCTCTGGGTACCATTTGGGCTCTCTCTATATATATTCCCAGCTCTGTTGATGACAGACGTATACAAGTAAACTATGGTGAAATGGTGTTCGAAAGGGGGAAAAGGCTTCACAACGAGGGTATATCACACTGAGAGCAGGGAAAAACGTCCAGGGCTTTCAATTTTTCTGCTTTGTTTATGTTTTCGTCTCCTGCTTACCCCTACGGCTGCATCCAAGCTACTTACGCATACACACAGACTTTTTTTGCAAGTTGGTAACTGTGCGTACAAACAACAGCGAATTGCCACTAGAACTTTGCGGGTTTGCTCTTCCACTAGCTTGGTCTCCTCTGTATGAGCCATTGCTCTACGAGCTGTTTGAGCATGGAACTTGTAGTTGGATTGCTCAAGTGGCGGTGGAAACGGGAAAAGGCGACTGATTTGTTGATTGTACGTGAGACGCACGCTATGCGTCATTATACAGCTATCACCGTGGCTACGAGTTGATAGGTAAAACATCAACAACTAATCACACTACAATGCTGGCAACTGACACCGGGGTAGAGTGTGTGTGCAGTGTTAGTGCTTTAGTACTCACTTCGTCTATGTCGATTGATGGGTATTTCATGGCCTAAACC
Source organism: Williopsis samutprakarnensis (assembly GCA_030569715.1). Classification (NCBI taxonomy): domain Eukaryota; kingdom Fungi; phylum Ascomycota; class Saccharomycetes; order Phaffomycetales; family Wickerhamomycetaceae; genus Williopsis; species Williopsis samutprakarnensis. The sequence continues at coordinate 40,187 of JAJMLQ010000010.1, forward strand.
TATAAATCTCACGTTCCATCAGAGCTGTGTGCGGTGTTGTTGTTGCTGTGGTTTCGTGGGAAAATTTCAGTGGAGCTGCACAGTTTCCATGCAATGTTTACACTTTGCCGAATGCGGTAATCACATTGAAATGCCATGGAAACAGCCATACAACAAGCAGCGTGTGAACAATATGAGTACAATAGCAAGTATCTTCTACTTGCTATGAGCTTGTGGAGTGGCAACCACAGAGTCCACCTTCCGTTGACATACTTTCCGGGTTCTCTGGTGTAACTTTAGGCCACATTCGTGATGTTGAGGGATGCAGTCTTTGAGGGCATCAACCACTTGAAACATTTTAGCTCTGCTCGATTCATCAACTTGGAGCATTTGCATCACGACTGGTTGTAGTTGTTGTGGGAACTTGTGCTGAAGCTCTGCCCGGTCTTGGTGAATGAGTCTCTTGTATTCTTTGTCCGATTCAACTGCGCTTTTCCAGGGGAATTCCAGGTGTAACATGCTGTAGAGCAACACAGCCAATGACCAAACGTCGTTAGCCTCAGAGTCATAGCTAATTTTGCTTTGCGCTTCCGGGCTAATCAGCGATGGTGTGCCAACGGCACCTTTGGCCAAGGCATGTTTCGTACCAAAGTTAAACGCTGTGCCAAAATCTATCATCTTGACAACGGCGTCGGCTCCAATAACGAGGTTCTCCATCTTTAGGTCTCTATGTGCAATATGGCACGATGAATGGAGGTACAAGACACATTCGCACACCTGTCTAAAGAAGCACATGATCTCCTCCTCCGAAGGCTTAGTTATCTGTATGAGCTTCAACAAGGTGTACGGTTCATATTCCATGACCATTTGCACTGTTTGGAGTCCATAGACAAAGTCCAGACACCTCAGAACATTACGATGGTGGATTCTCTGCACAATGTCGTACTCAAATCGACACCGTGCGTTATACTCACTCCTCGATTCGTATGACTCCTTCGGTTTGAACGTTTTGATCGCATACAACTGACCACAGTGCTTGTCATAGTAGAGCTCAACTTTGGCACTTATGCCCACGCCGAGAGTTCTTATGCATTTCCCGTACGAATTTCGACCTGTTGAGTTCCTTAAGCTGCTTGCAGAAGAAGACCGGAACGACCTGATGGAATGCGAAGGCGATGGACTTGACAGTGACTTCAAGGGCGAGCACACAGTTTGATCTGACCCGGCAGATGAGATACGTACACTGGAATGAGAGTACGAGGAATTAGTAGTGATGGTGCTTGGCTTATTGGCCTGAGAACTGATGCTGCTGCTGCTGCTGCTGCTGCTATTGCTGCTACTGGTAAGTTTCAACCTGTTGAAGATTCCCTTGATACGCGACGACGAGTATGATCCGTCGGAATTAGAACAAGCAGCAGTCATCAGCGTTCATACCTCTTTGCTTGTCATGAAGGGTGAGGGGTTAATGGTTTTTCATCATTGCAAAATGTACTCATCTCTTTTTTTTAGTAACCGGGGAGATTTTCTTCCTTTCCTTTCTTTTTGCTGCCCACCTGCTACCTCCACACATTTGGTGACTCGGGAGCGCTCCCATGACTCGTGGCCCTGACTCCGGGCAGCCACTTGACTCCGCTCCATTCCGACAGTTTTTGCTCCACCGTGTATACGAATTCCGATGAAACTGTCCAGTGAGCCAAAAATTTTCTCCTCATCCACCTTTGAGGAAAACATATAAAAGAAAGTTCTTTCTTCTCACGTCTTGTTCCTTCCCAACGCTGTTCAGCTTAATCTGAAGCGTTCTACACTATTGTATCGAACTTTCGAAATGATTCGTACTCAACTGCGTTCAATTGCGCTCGCTCAGAGAGTCTCAAGCACCCTCATCGTATGTTCAAGATCCTCATCGCTCTTACCCTTTTATGACGAAACTAACACATTCTGCCCCTCCTGCCATATCTATAGAGAAACTATGCGATCTCCACCAAATCACAACAACTTCTCTCCAAGGGCGTGAAGGAGATTGATCCAGAAATGGCTGAGATCCTTGCCGAAGAGCGTAACCGTCAGAAGTCATCAATCACCTTGATTCCTTCAGAGAACTTCACCTCAAAGGCTGTGATGGACTTGCTGGGCTCTGAGATGCAAAACAAGTACTCCGAGGGTTATCCAGGTGAACGTTACTACGGTGGTAACGAATTCATCGACAAGGCAGAATCCCTGTGCCAGCAGAGAGCCCTCGAGGCCTTTGGCCTCGATCCAGAGCTCTGGGGTGTTAATGTCCAACCTCTTTCAGGTGCTCCAGCAAACTTGTACGCTTATTCTGCTGTGTTGAACGTTGGTGACAGACTGATGGGTCTAGATTTGCCTCATGGTGGCCACTTGTCCCACGGTTACCAGACTCCATCGACAAAGATCTCCTACATCTCCAAGTACTTCCAGACCATGCCATATAGACTGGACGAGGCCACTGGTATCATCGACTACGAGACCTTGGAAAAGACAGCAGAGCTTTTTAGACCAAAGATCATCGTCGCAGGAGCCTCAGCATACTCCAGAACAATCGACTACCAACGTATGAAGAAGATTGCAGACAAAGTTGGTGCCTATTTGCTCTCAGACATGGCCCATATTTCTGGTTTAGTTTCTGCCGGTGTTACTGACTCTCCATTCCCATACTCTGATATCGTCACCACCACCACGCACAAGTCCCTCAGAGGGCCAAGAGGTGCGATGATCTTCTTCAGAAAGGGTGTTAGAAAAGTCACCAAGAAGGGTAAGGAGGTGTTGTACGACCTTGAGAAGAAGATCAACTTCTCCGTCTTCCCAGCTCATCAGGGTGGTCCTCACAACCACACAATCTCTGCCCTTGCAGTGGCATTGAAACAGACTCAGACCCCAGAGTATAAGGAGTACCAACAGAAAGTTGTTGAGAATGCTGCGTATTTTGCCAATGCTCTTCAACAGAAGGGTTTCAACCTTGTGTCTGGTGGCACCGATACACACTTGATCCTCATCGACTTGAGATCAAAGAACATTGATGGTGCTAGACTGGAAGCTGTGTTGGAGAGAATCAATATCGCTGCCAACAAGAACACCATTCCAGGTGATAAATCTGCTTTGTTCCCTTCTGGGTTGAGAGTTGGTACGCCGGCAATGACGACCCGTGGATTCGATAACAAGGAGTTTGACCAGGTTACCGAGTACATCGACAGAGCTGTGGCTATTGCTTTGGACTTGAAGAACAAAGCTCAAGGTGAAGATGCTAGATCTCTGTTGGCAAACTTCAAAGAGCTTGCTGATGAGTCTGCAGAGGTTAAACAACTTGCCGAGGAAGTTGCATCCTGGGCATCAGAGTACCCAGTGCCAGGTGATTATGCCTAGTTGTATGTGCTACAGAAGTATATTAAGTAAACAATCAAATGTTTTTTATCAATCCTTTGCTACCCCCGTGTTCTTTGTATCTTTTGTATGTGCTTATGCAAAAGGATCCCTTCATCTATGTACAGAAACATCACAATGGCCCATTTTCGGATTGGAAAGAGTCGGATGTTAAAAAACAGAAGGTATGTTGAAGAAGAACAAAAGAATGGGAGAACAAAGGAAGCAAACAAAATCGGTGGAAACTAAACAGATAAACAATAGTTAGTTTGGAAAGAGAACAACGTGTGTTGAGTAACTCATAAAGTCATAAAACAAGCATTAAGTAAAACATCAGAACGACATTTACTTGTCCTCTGGCTTAGCCTCGTTGGAGCTGTTCTTGTACAAGTCCTCGAACAACTTCAAGGAAGCAGCTCTCAACTCCTCTGTCTTGGTCTTCAACTCCTCGGCGTTGACCTCCTCACCAGCTTGGGCACGAGCAACCAACTCCTTCAAAGAGTCAATTTGCTTTTGAACCTCACCAGCCTTCTCCTTGTCAATCTTCTCCTCGAACTCCTTAAGAGACTTCTCAGTGTCGTTGATGGTCTGGTCAGCCTTGTTGGCGTTCTCAACAGCCTCTCTTCTAGCCTTATCTTGCTCAGCATACTTCTCAGCATCGTTAACCATCTTCTCAATTTCAGCATCAGACAAACCAGAAGAACCAGCAACGGTGATAGAAGCATCCTTGTTAGAGGCTTTGTCTCTAGCAGAGACGTTGATGATACCATCAGCGTCAATGTCGAAGGTAACCTCGATCTGTGGAACACCCTTTGGAGCTGGTGGAATACCAGACAAGGTGAAGTTACCAATCAACTTGTTGTCACGAACCAATTCACGCTCACCTTGGAACACTCTGATCTCAACGGAAGTTTGACCTTCAGCAGCAGTGGAGAAGATTTGGGACTTCTTTGTTGGGATAGTGGTGTTTCTTGGGATCAATCTGGTGAAGACACCACCCAAGGTCTCGATACCGAGGGATAATGGGGTAACATCAAGCAACAAGACATCGGTAACCTCACCAGCCAAGACAGCACCTTGGATAGCAGCACCAATGGCAACAGCCTCATCTGGGTTGACAGCCTTAGATGGCTCCTTGTTGAAGAGGGACTTGACGGTTTCAACAACCTTTGGCATTCTGGTCATACCACCAACGAGGATAACCTCACCAATGTCAGAGGTGGACAAACCGGCATCCTTCAAAGCCTTCTTAACTGGGTCAATAGTCTTCTTGATCAAAGGCTCAACAAGAGTCTCGAATTGAGCTCTGGAGATCTTTGTGTTGATGTGCTTTGGACCGGAAGCGTCGGCAGTGATAAATGGCAAGTTAATCTCGGTAGAGACGGTGGAAGACAACTCAATCTTAGCCTTTTCAGCAGCCTCTCTAATTCTTTGGATGGCCATACGGTCATTCTCCAAGTCAATACCATTCTCCTTCTTGAATTGTTCAACAATGTCTCTAACGAGGACAATATCGAAATCTTCACCACCCAAGTGGGTGTCACCGTTCGTAGACTTGACCTCAAAGACACCGTTGTCGATATCCAAGATGGAGATATCGAAGGTACCACCACCCAAATCGAAGACAGCAACAACCTTAGTCTCGGTCTTCTCCAAACCGTATGCCAAAGCGGCAGCGGTTGGCTCGTTAACAACACGCAACACGTTCAAACCGACAATTTGACCGGCATCCTTAGTGGCTTGTCTTTGAGAATCGTTGAAGTAAGCTGGCACTGTAACAACAGCGTTCTTGATGGACTTACCGAGGTAGGCCTCAGCGGTCTCCTTCATCTTGTTAAGGACGAAACCACCAATTTGAGCTGGAGAGTAAGTTTGACCACGTGCCTCCAACCAAGCATCACCGTTAGAGTGCTTGACAATCTTGTATGGCACTTGCTTGATATCTCTTTGGACCTCAGCATCTTCCCAACGACGACCAATCAAACGCTTGGTGGCAAACAAAGTGTTTTCTGGGTTGACAACGGCTTGACGCTTGGCTGGAATACCAACAAGTCTCTCACCCTCCTTTGTAAAGGCAACGACGGATGGAGTGGTTCTGGAACCTTCAGCGTTCTCAATGATCTTTGGAACCTTACCCTCCATGATGGCAACGGCAGAGTTGGTGGTACCCAAATCGATACCAATCACCTGGCCTTGCACTTTACCGTTGGAGTTGAAACGGGACAAAGTTGGCAAGCGAGTCTGTTAGCGTTGTTAGTACATCAGTCCACACAAAATATAGGTCATGTCCATCTTGTGAGCTGGCCGCCACTGCCGCTATCCTCAAGTTGAAGATTTGCCGCCCATCAACCCCCGACAAAAAACCATGAACAAACCCCATAAATTTCATCAACACAAAATGAACAACAAACCCATATTAAAAGCAAAGATAACTCACATTACGCAAAGAAGTGCGTGCAAATCTGTTAGCAAGCATTATTGTATCTAATTTGTAAGAGGAACTATAAAGAGGTAACAAAAGAAGAGCGCTAATGTGTCCTTTCCCTTATTTATAATTCTTTTTAACTAACAGAAGGAAGTGGAAGGAAATGGAAAGAAAGGGAAGTCATGAATAACTTTTTCGCCCATTTTTGTGGGTTTTGTGGTTTTTTTTTTCTGTCTCCGATGACCGGTCGGCGTTGGCGAAATTTTTCACTCTTCGTGGAATCTTCGAGACGTTTTTTGCGCGCTTCATTTGCCGCTCGGTGTATGTGTTTTTGCCTTTTGGGCGGTGATAGGGGGATTTCAGTAGGGTAACACTATATGTGGGGGCCAATCTTGTGGTGTCTGGATGAAATGGTGTCCGGATGGCATATACGCATCACTAAGTCGACTCCTCAAGTTCTCAGTTGTTTTGAATCGTCCCTTCAGATACGCTATTTACAGGTACCGGTACCGCAATGTCCATTCCAATCGTTGAGTATTTTCTGCTATCATCGGATAGAGAGCTGTTCCAGGAACAATTGATCGATGCCATAGTGGAGCAGGGCTTCTTCTACCTGACCGGTATAGACAAAGACGTTGATGATGATGTCTTCACACTGTTAAGAGCACAGGCCAAAGAGATGTTCAACAGTGATCAGTGTGATGATATCCCCATGGATAACAGATTTTTGGGATATTACAAGGATCAAGCCCAACGGTCAGTCGTGTTCAGGGCATTAGAGGCCAATAAGTTCCCATCAGGTCTTCCTTATATGTCCAAGTCTATAACCGACTCGTTCCAATGCTTTGATCTAATGTCAAATACGTTGTTGGATTGTGTCTTGGAATCACTATCGATAAGGTCTTCCAAGTACTCAACTACAAGATCCCATCAATTCCAAGAGATCAAACTAATCGACACAAGGTTCACCGGGGCCAACGACCCTACCAACCTTTTGAGACTAAGTTCAATCAAGTCGCCTTTTAAAGTGCAAACCCCCTATGGCGAATGGATTGAAGTGAAGCAACCTCTAGCGAATGCCCTCTTTGTTGAGGTTGGACAAACTTTGGAACTGCTGACGGAAGGTGTGTGTGTCTCAACTAGCTCAAGTCCTTTAGCATCAAACGGAGTAGATATTCAATTTGAGTGTAACTATCCACCGGATTATGTGTTAAGGCCATGGAATATGAAAGATGAATTGCTTAAGAGACGTGACTCTAGGAAACAGCTAAGATCTGGTATGCACAGGCACAGAACGATACCAATGGTTAATAAGAGAATCGACCAAATTATCATTTCAAACGATATACTACAACATAGGACCATTGGTGCTCAATTCTATCCAGATTTATTGAAATCTCTGGATGAAGAGCTACAAGCCATTGCCAATGAATCCCACAATGACTTTTTACAATATGTCAAAGATTTGCAGAAAATCTTTGCATCTTTTGATAATGTGTTACATATCAACGTTGCAAAGAGATTTGCTGATATACCACTAGTTGAGCTTGTTAGACAAGTACATATACTGAGTGGACTACCTGTTACTACGAGCGATCTTCTGCGAGTGTGTTATATATGGGATGGATTCTTGACCTTGAAACTCGATGACAATAACGGTATCGTTATTGATGTTGATAAGACAAAGGAACAGCTATCGCTTGTCGATCTCTTGAAAAGACAAGACGAGTTCAACAAGAGGCTTGAACGTTGGTGTGAGCTACATCCAGATGTCACCTCCATACCAATCTTGTCAAAATCTCAATTATCGTCAATGACAGATACTCACTCTGCTGAGGGCTTCAAGATGAAGAGAAAGAAACAGGAGCCATTACAGAAAGCCACTAAACCCGTCAGCAACCCTGTCACGGTCAAAATGAACGGGATGACGTTACTGGATCGTATCAGAGTGAAGGAATCCTTGAGGAATGCCAACTCCATACCACCGGAGGTGAAGTATACAAGGTACCTAGATTCCAAATTGGGCCGTGTACTGGACCTCATTGCCACGCTACGCAACGACAGGCCACATACCGTTGAAGAACTCAAGGACAAGGTCATTTCCACCTTTGGAACTCAGTACGCTATAAGCGAACAGGAGGCCAACGACTTGGTGATGAGGCTACCAGTGAGGTTCCCTTCGACGTTCAAACTAGCAAATGGGAGAGCTACAAGTGTTATCAGATGGAGAGACATTGACATAAATGAACTCAAAAGATCTTTATGACTTCTTTCAAGCCAAAAACAACAGAGAAAAGGTGTATAACTACTATATAAATATCATCAACATCGCTGTAAGTGCCAATGCTCTGTAATTATTGGTAGGCGCAACATGGGTATACCGGAGTACTTTTTGCTGTTTTTCTGCTTTCTATAACCAAAATCACATTTAGATATCGAATCTTTCCAGATAACGGTTGATAAATCTCAAATCTGATTGGACCAGTGCTGATTCATCCTTCATCAGTCATCACTGGGTTGTTTTTCTGCTTCCAATTGAATCTGCCTTCTGTTCTATACCGCATCACATAACCTCCACGCAATCACGATGAAAGTCACCCCTTTGACCAAGATAATATTCCTCTCCGGGTTTCTTGCGGCTGGCTTCCTGCTAATCATCCTGTCATGTGCTCTGTGGTCCAATTGGTACCCTCTCTATGTTGGTAAGTGGAGAATTAGACTGTGTCCATACTGGACTGTCCATTACATGGATGAGATTGACTAACAACACCCCCCCTCGTCTAGTTGGAATCTTTCTGTTGGCACCTTTGCCAAACATCCTCTTCACACGTTCCGAATTTGACGACTTCATGAGTGATTCTTCAAGGTGAGTGATCTCCAGTGTTGATATCATGTTCTACTTACAAAATACTAACAATTCTGACCCGAATGGAAGCAATACAAATGACTTTGCAAAGTTTATCACTGCGTTCTTAGTTATCAGTGGCATTGCGTTGCCATTGGTGCTTTACCATACGAAATTGGTTGTACTCTCTGCAACCATAATGAGTGCCAGTGGTGGTCTACTGATCTACACATCGATCATTGTCTTTACACTGTTCTTTAAAGATAGCGAAGATGAGTTCTAAGCCATATAGCATTATATAATTCTGCTTATGTAAGCACATCTCCGACATTATGTAAGACCTTACAAATCACTTTAAGGGACACATCCGCCACGCTGCCGCGCCTCTTTATGACCGTTTTCCTTTACACAACACACACACAGAAAAGGCCCTGAAAATCCACATTTAATACTCCTTCCCTGTTATACTAAAGGAAAAACAATTGTAAACAACAAAGAACCTCTGCCTAACCAATCCCTTCGAATAATGTCGGCAGAGAAGTACTACTCCGGCAGCGATGTACGTATACGTTCTTCTACTCTTTTTCCACGTGGCTAACTATCCCTTGTGAATATTACCATGTTGGTGTTGATCCCCCCCCGAGATTATGTGTACGGCTCTTACTAACGAGATGTGTCTCTGAATAGAACTACAAGGCTCCATCTGGTGCACCACCACAGAACTATTCGGCCCCTTCTGGGCCTCCACCGAACTTCAACAACGGTAACAACAACACAGCCCAGAACCAGAATCAACGTGGGTTTAACGACTACCCACAACAGGCGTACCAAGGCCAAGGCCAACAAGGCTACTACCAGCAAGGCCCCCCACAGTACGGTGGTCAACAGGGCTACTACCAACAGGGACCTCCACAGCAACAGGGTTACTACCAACAACAGCCTCAACCTGTGTACGTCCAGCAGCAACCTCAGAGAGATACTTCATCTGACTGTTGTATGGCATGTCTCGCGGCAATGTGTATCTGTTGTACTTTGGATGCAATCTTCTAAGAGCTACAACCAAGTCTTTCTTTTGTTGTTAAACGTACGTGTGATTTATAGCCTATATCAACTTTGCTATCCACTGAGTCAATGTGTTGTACTGCCATTGCAAATACGCAAGCTCTTTTTGTTGTTGTTGATGGTGATGGTGAAGCTGATCGTCATGATGAGCCATTCGAACTCTTCTCATGGGGGAAGGGATGTTGTAGCGTTGCAACTCCGCAAAGTCTCGCTCCCATTGTGAAAGAGAATCTTTATAGTGTTTATTTGTAATCTTTAACCTCTCTATTTCCTTCCTGTGTAGTTGTAAGGCTCCGTTACCCTCATCAACCAACTCCAACTGTTGTTCCATGGAAGTGTTGAGCCTCTTTAAGCGATCCAACTCCTTCTCAAGCGCCTGAACCTTGCTGTTGCTCTGCTGTAGTTCTGTATCCATCCGCTTCAACTCATTAGCCATGATGGAGTTCTCAACGTAAACATCATCAGTGACATCGCCATAGACGGCCCGTTCCAATTCTACGCGCTCCTCAGGCTTCAACATTGACATCGTTGAAGTGCAAAGAGACGATTTCAAGCCAAATAAGCCGATACGTAGAATGAGAATACAGAGTATATGAAGTTGTCTCAAGTTCTCCTTCATCAACAGCTCAGCATCGAGCAGCAACTTCAACGTGCTCAACTCTTCAAAGATCTTCGTCTCAGCAGTGCTGAAATATTCAACCAGCCCATCAACCACAGAGATTGTACTGTCCTCGCTGCCTATACTCACCTCAAATTTGTCGTCCAAGATTAGTTTGAACACCAGTATCAACACCTTTGGGTCGTAGAGCCTGTAGAAACAACACTCCAAGCTAGATGAGCAAGCTGATACCATCGATAACCAGCGTACAACTGAGCCTACAAACCTCTCATTCAGCACTCCAGCCACCATCGCTATGGTCGTCTCCCGCTGTTTCAACAACAGAACTCATTCACGTTTCAATATTGAAATTTTTGCACTTTGTGTAGATTCCGTAGCGTTCTTAGTTTGTGGATTCTTCTTTGCACGCTTTGGTTTGTTCTTTGAGGCCGTGGAGGCTCCATCAACATCACCAGCAACCTTCACAGGAGGCTTCACAGGAGGCTTCACAGCGGCTTTACCTGAAGCTTTACCTGGAGCCTTGCTAGCGGTTTGTGTGTTCTTCTTCGTGGCATTCTTCCCAGTGCCCTTGCGCTTAGGCTTGGCCTTTGTTCCATCATCAACTCCCTGTGGTTTTGACTTCCCGGTGTACTCTTTCTTCTCACTGCTCTTCTCCTTCTTACCGGGCTTCTTCTTTGGCGCTTCAGTCCTAGTGGCAGTCTCTAGCTTCACGGTTTCCAACTTCGCCTGGTTGCTCGTACCGCCCTTTTCACCGTTATCCTTTGCCGCTTCGTCTCTTGCCGCTTTATCCTTTGCTGCTTTGTTCTTACCTCTCTTCTTGTCCTTAGGTTTATCCTGCTTCTTATCCTTATCCTGTTTCTTAGGCTTAGCCTTAGCAAACAGATCGAGTTTCTCGAGCTCTCCTCGTTGATATTGCAAGAACTTGAGATACTCCGGCATCGTATCAAAGGACCTCTCCTTATACGCATCCTGGGGCATCTTGTTGAAGAGGCACTTCATCACCATTGGAACAACATCATCTTCACCATCTTGAAACTTCAACCCCTTGAGTGATTGAGCAAAAGCATTCGCATACTCAGAAGCCTTGAACGACACATAAGCTCTTGAATAGACCACATTCTTGTATGGCTTGGTTGGAAAAAGCTTCCCCTTCATGTAATAATAGCTATAAACATGCTCTCTGTCCAACTTCACCTTGTTCCAAAACTCTTCAGCCTCCAGCTCTGCTGGCAATAGTCGAACAACAAGTTTGACGCCTGTTATCCGTGAAGTTTCCATCTTTTCCTTTCTCCTCCTCCTCCTCTTCTCTCTTTTTTCCAGCTGTTTTTTGGACTCTAAAGTCCTTGAGCTTTTCTCTCCATCTCTAGCCAATGCTGATGCTTGAACATCAATATATACGCCATTCTCCGAACTCAAACAACAAGATTTCGTCTCACTTGATATTAGATGCTCTTCTGGTGATGGCCCTGAGTCAACATCCATCTCCTGAGGTGATTACACGGTTCAATTGGCCTATTTTTGCCTTCCCAATGGCTGATTTTTACCCTTGTTCTACTGCCTAGGAAAGCATCTCTTCACGGGCTCGAAGCCCCCCCCTCTGCCAAAAACTTTTTTGCTCTGCCATGAAAATGTACCATTTCGTGCCCAGGGCATAAATGGGCTGTGATTCTTTTAGAGGAGCATGGACGCACACATGTGTTTGATGAGATTAGATGGAGGAAGCCAGACATTTGGTTAATATGTTTCTGGAGCCGTTGAGATCTCTGTCAGCAGGGAGATGGCAATCATCGCAACTGTACACACGGTCAGACAGAGACGGCTTCGTTTTCACTGTCCCATACTTGGTGCAGGACTTACTGGTGTACTCTCTTCAGTCATCCTGGAGAGTCGTGTGCCTGTCAATTGGCACGTGAACGACAGCCTCTTCTAAAACAAATGGTGACTCGAAGCCATCAAATTCTTATTCATCCCACGGTTTCTGCTCATACTTATCAATTCATGGCTTTGTAGTAGTACTATGTTTTCGTGGGATGAGGTTAGATACTTGATGATTTGTCAGTGGTCCTCAGCTACTATGTTCGTTATTTTTATATAGTGTTTGCGACAATGGCTTCGTCTTTCCAGCAGACTGCATCTCTGCGATCTTCTTCTTCAGCTTCATAACCCTCCTACGACGGAGTGATGTATGGAATGCGTCACCATCTGATGAATATCCTGTGATGAAATGTTTACTACCAGGGTCTAGCGCAACCATCTTGCCTCGATTAGCTATCACCGACTCCTTCTTACACTCTACGGGTCTCAAGAGGTATCAAGAGATGGAACTCGTGCGTTAGGCGATCGTAATGTAACTTTACATCGTGTCCAAAGGTAATATCATCCAGCTCCTTTTTCTGTCGTTTCCCAATCTTGAACGGATACTTTCTAGAAAATATCCATTGGCCATGTGGAGTCTTGTATGCTTGGATACGACCTTCTTCACCGTAAGTGCGAAGAGTTTTGTATCCAGGTCCAAGAAGAGCTTTGGCCTCTCTGATTGGTATGAATGTTTTCTCTTCATGGCTAATAGTGGCCATATAGTAAGGATTTTGACACCGTAGTCATAGAGCAATACTATTGTTAAAAACAAAAACAACACTTATTGGAGTATATAAACTACATGAAATCAGGTTATATGGCGATGTGGCGACTTGGTAGGCTCGATTGTGTTGTAGTTATGCTGGGCATGGTAACTCCCTGTCCAAATTCAACTTCTGCCATTTTGTTCCCGGTCAAAAAATAGCCGCCAGAGAACAAAATGAAATAGTTTACCACAAAAATGGCATTTTCTTTTTAAGAAGCTGTTGTGGCCCGTCCAACCTCTTCCCACACACAGACAGACAGACAGACAGGCACACAGGCAGACGGACGAACAGAGAAGCGTAAGAAAGCCAACAACAATGAACGTTTTACTACGAACTTTGAAGACCAATGACGCTAAAGTGCTATGTGACTTGCTCTCTGTGAACCTCCAAACACATTCATACCAAATTTCCTCGGTACAATCGAGCCTATGCTCTGTGGATTATTCCGAGATCAAATCTCATGTTGAACAATGCCATTTGAACGATGATTGGTCATCTTTGGACCCATTGGTCGTGAGCTATCTAAAGCTGTGTAAAGACGTTGATCCGTGGTCGATATTACGATCCCATGATCTTTACCTGTGCTTCTTCAATGCGTTGTCGATGGCATTCATGAACTCCCAGTACGGTGAATCATTATGCCCGCTGTTCCAAGAGACCGTTGGATACGTCATTCCAATGATGAAAAGAGTGGATTTGGTGCTCAACAGGCTGGAAGGTAAGAAAAACAAGCGACTCGTGTTCATATCTACGGTGTTGTCGAGGGTATTCAACCACCTGCGTGCGCTGAAGGGAAGTTCGAAGAAGAAAGAGCTCATCATCTTCATAGTGAACCACCTCAACTCGGTGTATTTCACCATTGGGAACCCGTTGCTGTGTGCCAACATCTTTGCCAACGTGAATCTACTAGAGCTCAAGTTCCAGAGGTTCCCCATGTCTCAACAGGTTCAATATCGGTATATCCTTGGCCGGTATTATATCATAAAGAACCAACTGTCGAGGGCCCACCACCATCTGAGCTGGTCCTTCAGGCACTGTCTCAAGGGCTCCGCCAATCTAATCCGTATTTTGAGATATCTAGTCCCAATATCCATGCTTATCGGTAAGAATCCTAGCAAACAAGTGCTGATGAGATTCCCAGAGTTACAAGCCATGTATGGACCTCTGGTGATTCATTCAATCAACGGAAATCAATTCGAATTCCAAAGGCATCTGTTCTTGAACCAACAGTACTTCAAATCACGAGGCCTGTTGATCTTGTTATCACAGAGATCGAGGATCCTTCTCTTTAGAAACTTGGCCTTGAAGGTGTTTCAAACTTGTGATGTGAATCGATTGCCATATTCCAAATTACAAGTTGCCTTTGCCAAATCTCTCAAGACTCCAGCTGAACAGTATGGCACTTTCAACAACCAGGCTCTATACCAAACGTTGAACGAGCCAGTGGACCTGGCATTTGTCCAGAACGTTTGCTGCTCGTTGATTGAAAACGATATGGTGAAAGGTAACGTTGTTGCCAGTTCAAGATTGGTCATTCTCTCCAAATCGAATCCATTCCCGTCTGTATATACCAACTACACCTCAAAATACGGCATAAACAGCAGTGAGAAATGGATGGACTACTAAATGGTGTATGGTGATGACTATATCGATAGCCCATGTGTAACATATGTGGCATGGCTAATTAAACGGTGTATTAAACAGCTGGAAAGAACAACAAAGATTTTAACGAAATAAAAACAACAACATAAAACAAAACATGTCATGTCATGATAATCATAAAAAGTATTCACTTCTCTGAGTCTTTTGCGGAGCAGCCTTCTCTGTATCATCTGGAACTGCACTAAAGATCTTGAATTTTGGTTCTAAATCGTCATCAACTTTCATCACACTCGCAACGTTACCACATCTGTAGCAGTAGTTTGGAGCACTCCACACAGTGACAACGTCTTTCTCCTTGAAATGGTATTTGAACCCTTCCATGACGAGTTGATGGGCCCTGGCAATGAGTTGCAAGTTGTTCACGTGATTGAACTCGCGTGCAACTCGTGATCCAAATAACCAACCAGCACCACGAGGACTGACTTGCCACGTCTCAACCTCATCAGGATCACTCCAGACTAAATCACAGAAGCCTCCTTCGTGTGGAACCTCTTGTGCTCTTGAAAGAACACGGATTTGGTCAAGCATACGAATCTCTGGTGATAGCCCACCATGGACACATAGAATACGGCCATCAATGATGGCAGCCAATGTTAGAAAGTCAAACACTTGACAGCAGTATTTCCACACGGTAGTGGAGCCGTACTTCGTTAGACACTCCTCGTAGAACCCATACACCTGTGTAATCTGTCTAGACTCATGGTTTCCTCTTACAAGGGTCAGTCTTGCTGGATACTTCACCTTCAAGCACATCAACAGCGTAAATGTTTCCAGGGAGAAGTATCCCCTATCGACGTAATCTCCCAAAAAAACATAGTTCACAGAGTCTGGTAGCCCACCACTAATCCTGAACAACTCCAACAGGTCATGGAATTGGCCGTGAATGTCACCACACACCGTCACTGGGCTCTGAACGGGCTGAATGTTGGACTCCTCCATCAACAGCTCTTTCACCATCTCACATAGAAGCTTCATGTCCGCTTCGGGAAGGTGCTCACACTTCTTTATGGTCTCTAACCACAGATCAGGTCCTCTCTCTGGCATTGCTTCCTATTGACTCTAAGCTCTCCGCTGTGTCTCCCTTGCTGGGAGGGTTTGTCCGTTGAGTGTGAAAAGTTGTGAGCACAATTTTCCCTGAGACAGTCGCTGAGGGCCTGTCTGGGAGAATCTTTGCGTGGGCTTACCGGTTCTGCGGGAGAGGGAATTTTCGCGAGTTGCGAAAACATCCGAATGTGGTAATTTCAGAAAGGGGAAATTGCGCGCATCGCATCAACAATTACTCTCCACACATTATACAACGAAAGACGTATATATATATATATATATAAATGTATTATATATCTACTATAAAGAGACAGATCTATCGTGGAGAGTGCTCTTACAAGGTGATTGGGTCATTCTTCTCTCTCTTGGCCTCACCGTACTTCTTAATTCTGATGGCCTGAACAGCGATGAATCCTGAAGCCTCTTGAGGTTGGAATCCGGTCAACTCATCCATGGAGGACTCTGTAGCATCGTAGAGCTTCTCTGTTGAGGAAGATCTACCAAGGATTTGCAAGGAGCCCTTGTAGAGTCTTGCTCTAACTTGTCCGTTGACTGTTGTTTGAGAAGGTTCAATCATAGATCTGACGTATTCACCTTCTGGAGTGAAGTACAAACCATTGTAGAGGATCTTGGAGTAAGAAGGTGTGACAAAGGTGTCTCTGATGGCACGCACTTCACGGTCTAAGGTCAAACCTTCCAAGTCGATGTGAGCAGATCTCAAGATGGTGAAACCTGGTGTCTCGTAACAACCACGGGACTTGATACCGATAAATCTGTTCTCAACAATGTCGATACGGCCGACACCGTTTCTTCTGGCAAGCTTGTTGGCCACGAGGAAGAGCTCGACTGGGTCAGTCACCTCCTTAGCGGCACCGTCATCGGTGTAGCTCAATTTGACTGGCTTACCCTTCTCAAAGAACACGGTGAAGTCCTCTGGCACATCTGGCGCATCAGTTGGATCAACGGTCAACTTCCACATGTCCTTTGGAGGAGTGGTGTCTGGGTCCTCCAAGATACCAGCCTCAAACGAGATGTGACACATGTTCTCATCAGTAGACCATGGCTTGGCCTTGGTCTGTGCCACTGGGATGTTCTTCTCGGCAGCATAGTCCAAGAGATCCTTTCTACCGGCAAATCTCTCAAAGAATGCTGGGTCTCTCCATGGAGCAATGACAACAACGTCTGGCTTCAAGGCGTAGAACGAGAGCTCAAATCTCACCTGGTCATTACCCTTACCGGTACAACCGTGTGAAACGGCAAAGCATCCTTCTTGCTCGGCAACCTGGATCTGAGCCTGGGCAATAACAGGTCTTGCGAGAGAAGTACCCAACAGGTAAACGTTCTCATAAATGGCATTCACCTCAATTGCTGGGAACAGCACATCCTCAACAAATTGCTTTCTAACGTCGACAAGAACGTACTTGGTGGCACCAATAGCCAGGGCCTTAGCTCTGGCAGCTTCAAAGTCCTCCTCTTGTCCAATGTTGGCCATGAAGGCAATCACTTCGTAGCCCTGTTCCAACAACCAGGCGAGGATCACAGAGGTATCAAGACCACCGGAGTAAGCAAGACAAACTTTTCCCTTAGACATTTTTTATTCGAATTCTTTTTAACTGTTAACAGTTCAATTGATTCAACAGAGCACGAACAAGAGAAGAGGAAGAGGAAGAAAGGGAGAAAAGTAAGGATGAGTCTTTATAAAATTTTCGATGTGTCCGTGCGGACAAAATTTTCCCTCGAGAGAACCACCTACCGTTGCCAGGGAAATTGACTACAGTGGACAAGACAAGGCAAAAAAAAATTCACCCCACCTTTTTAGTGCGTTTGTCCATATTAGACACAATGCTGAAAAGTAGAGAGTTTTCATACAGCGTAGATGTAGATACAATTGGATAAGAGTAACTGGTGAGTTTGTATAGAGTAATTGAGCTCAATTGGTGGTTAATTGGGGCTTTATGCGCTCTTCACCTCCTCCCATTTTGTCTTTCGCTATGGTTTTCCGTGGTATTATCTCACCGATCGGCCCCTCTCAGCGTGGGAAATGTCTTATCTTGACTCATAGGTAGGCGCCACATAAGGTGGTCCCTTTTCGCTTTTTAGTTGCCGGTTTTTTGTTTGGTGATCAAGAGCGGGCCAATTAGCGCTGACTATCTGGGACCACGACCAGATCATGCGGCTTTTAGTCCCTTTGAAGATGATGTACTTGTAAGAACAGGGGGGACACCGCTTGGGTGAAGTGTAATCTTCACTGGTAACCACTGGTGGCCGTGGTGGCCACTTGTCGCCGTGGTGTATCTGTCTTCCGGGAGAGAGAGAAAAAAATAACATCACGTGTTTTGAAGTGTTTATTCACGTGACTGTCTGCCGGACGCGTCGTCGTTCTCGCGCACTCAGACAAACGCGAAAAGTGTACTGATCACCACCAGCGCCACCTTATTTAGACCTCCAACTCATTGCTCAAAGTGCTGTTTAATCCCCATAAAACACCTTGTAAGCACACACACGATGACTACTTACCAACCGTACGGGGGTTACAACAACGATTTCAATAATGACTTCAACTCTGGTGGGTTTGACAACAACAACAACGGCACCAACCTGGGCTCATCACAACAGCGTACGCAGACACGTTCTAGCCTTACTCCGGTAACGATCAAGATGCTGAACGAGTCCACGCCACAGGTTCAAGATGGTGAGTTTATTGTTCATAACATCGAGTTGAACCTTGTGTCATTCTGTGGAATTGTGCGTAATATAACGGACAATACGTCGAACCTCGTGGTGCAATTGGAGGATGGTACTGGTGCTATTGAAATCAGAGCATGGATCAACGACTCTTCGCCTGATGAGCATAAGGATCTCGAAGTTGGCAAATACTTCTTCGTCACTGGATCCCTGAAGGATTTCCAAGGGAAGAAGAACGTTCAACATGCCACATTCACCAAAATTGACGACTTTAACCAGGTTGTCTACCATCAACTCAGTGCCATTGACGTTTATCTCAGAGCCAATGGCAAATTGGGAGGTGATGGTGGTGCTTCTAAGCAGAAGGAGGCGTTGTTTGTCGGTGATGATGACAACAAGGTCACCGGTTCGAATCTAAGTATCTCTGATAGAATCTTGGAGTGTATCACTGAACACACTCCCTCAATGCCAGAGGGAGTTCCTGTGGCATTTATCGCACAGACTTTAAACATGCTAGTGGATGATGTCCATCTCTACTGTGGTAAGCTCACGGAAGATGCAAAGATCTTTGTTGGCTACGATGAAAATGGTTATTTAGCTGTTTGATAAATTACATTGCAATGTATAGTGCAAATTATCCAAAGATATGAATAGTAGTATTACAAGAGCATCAATGAGGAGGATGTAATAGAAAGCACATGAATGGATCGTCTCGAAGATCAACACCCTCTTTGCACAGGTCCAAACGTCGACCAACATCAAGGTCCACATAGTTCTGCCAAAACTGTTGCAACGGACTAGGCTGGAAGAGTATTTCCCTCTGTGCCACCGTCAAGGGGAACATCATCAACACGTACCAGATCGAGTAATTATAATAGATAGCAACCCTTCTCATCTTCAAGTTACCAAACTGTAATTTGTTCATATGCCATTGGGGACAGAAGTTCAGTACAAACTGGTTATTTTCGAGCCTCTTAATGTCCCAAATTATCCCAATGAGCCTCTCCTGTACCTCTGTACTGGTTCCCGACCTATTAGATGCAACATGATGCAAGAGATTGTTGAGGCGGAGCAGGTTCATCGATGATACCACGAGGAAATAGCTCAAATCGTCAAACAGATTCATATGGAGCATTGCATTGGAGAGGAAATTATCCTGATCGTTGCTTCGAAACATGTTTTCATGTCCAGTCAAGATTGCATCGCAAAGTCCCATGAGCATCAACTCATACAGATTCATGAGGATTTCATAACTTTGCAGTTGTTCAAACTTCTTCAGCGAGGAAGGTGAATCGCACCATGTCTCAATGCTGAACACCTCTTGGATAAGCTTGGAGATCTTTGTCTTTTGTCCATTTGACGCAGTGAATGGGTCAATCTTGTGGGCTTTGGTACATCGACACAACGCACTGATGAACTTACCAAAGCTGACATGAAAATCCCTAGCATGGAGCCTGGGCAAGGAATCAATGATTTCGATAAACATTTGGATCGTTATGACGTTATTCTCATGAACTGATTGATCACTGACTTGTTCTCTTGGTAATTCCTGTTCCAAGGAAGCGTCGTGAATAAACATCTCTTGTTCTGAGCTCATCTTGGATACTGTGGCCAATGTTCTCATGATGCTAGCAACATCCATTAACTGTTCAGTCGGTGTATCAAAGCACTTATTGCTTCTCTCCAGTTCTTCTTGTGTGTGGTGCTTTAACCATGAGCTGTAGTTATGAAACTTGTTGAAACCGTAGAGTCTATGCACGGTATAGCTGTGGTCGATGAATTCAATAGTGTCGAAACTTCTCGTAATCCTGGGTACTGTTCTCTTCTCTGTAGCGTAGTTTCTAAAGATATAGCGCTGACCATGGACACAGTTTCTGTTGGACTTTTGACAGTTAAAACACACGGGCTTGGTCTCATCGCATTTTATATGCCGACTACGACAAGTTATACATCCATTACGTGATCGTGTCCTGTGTCTCGTCGTGTTTGTAGTCCTCAGGGTGTCCATGACATGTGAAGTTTGTAATGGGTCTCCGTTGACTGTTTTTCCCCTAGTTGTGCCCTCACTGGATTAATACGCACTTCAAATGAAACGTTGGTCAGACAGGGACTGGTAAAATGCTGTTGTACTTGTAAGTATTAACCACCACCTTTAACGAGTCTGGTTCTGTTCTTTTGAACTAGGTTAAGAGAGGTTCACGCCTTCCTTTGACCGAGGCTTATCCGAATTGACCTAGAATTTGTTTCTCTTTGTCAAAATACTCTTTGCAATTGAGTTGAATTAATCACGTTGTGATCACTTGGTCTGAATAGAAGTGAAAAAAAAAACAACAAAAGGTACAAGGTGGGACAAAGGCGGTTCCACTAGTCCCCTTTTGATGTCTCTCGCTCTATGTATGGATGGAAATGACCTTGAGTGGCCGTTGAGATCAAACTCTCAATTGGCTTAGACTGTAATTGTATGTGGTTATACTTTGGTATATCGACAGTATTGGGGGGTACTCAATTCCGTAACTGATTCACAATAACAATCGAGAGAATAGCAGATCAGTCGCAAGTGGAACGGACTCGAAGGTTTAGAACTCAGGCTCTCGTTTCTCTGAAATAGGATTCGATGTTGAGACGAAAAAAGAAAAAAGAAAGAAAGGCCAATGGTCACTATCCGCTCTTTGAATGCTCGTGCTAATACGAGAGGAAAGGCACAAGGTAAAGATGACAATACATGAAATGAAAGAAGAGCGAAGAAGAAAGAATAAGGGAAAAATAAATTGAAAGTACAACCATTGAAAAAGTTGCAAACGAATTCCCATCTTGGTGCCTTCGTGGTATGAATCCAACAAAAAGGTGAAGAAAACCACGTACTGCAACTTGGAAACGCATATTACGCAGTGGTTTCAACATACAGGACGGAACAAACCTAATTTTGAAGGTGTAGTGTTTCGTGTACCATGTTTTTTTTTTGTCCCTAATAAACTCTTTTGTAGAAATTACATATTCTATGGCAAAAAAAACTGGGTGATCAACAGAGTTTAAGGCACATATACATATATGCGGCCTATCGCCGTGACTCCTACAGTCTCAAGTCAGTATTGTGACTGACTCCGGCACTGATCCACAGCACAGTGCAGGTTATTTTTATGAATTGTCTTCCTCCTCTCTCTGATGGGTGTGTGGAGGCGTTAATTGCAGTATATAATAACCCACCAGATCGAGGAAATTGAGTCCAATGTGCAGCTGGTGTATATGTTTCTCCGACGACCGTGCTATAGATAGCACATGCCTGGCTGAGAAATTTCATTTTGCCGGATATGAGTAACTTTGAAACCCAGGTGGGAGTTGATGCTGCTTAAAGTTGAGGGAGAAAGCGGCTTGTATGGCACGCCCATTGCAAATTGCATTTGTATATCCTGGTCAAACGCTCATTCAACCGCCCTTGTAAGTAATTTTATGCTCTTTCCGGCTGGAACACAGGGTATGAGCGACTAATTTAATTTCTTGTACATGTATCAACGTCCGTAATACGTATCTAAAAAGAATTCATGGGTATTATGGCGTATCACATCGTACTGATGCCATTTTTGTAATAAAGAGTTCCAGAGAATCGGATATGTTGTCTATGTAAAAAAAAATGTGTGACAATCAACAGTACCACCATTATACTCCGTGAGCAGCTCTGAATGTACACCATGTAATACACAGGCATATGTGTCTTTGATTTAGGATGTACTTTAAATGTCGATATCGTGTGTATAGCTCACATATCCTAAAGAGTTCTCCAGATCTTGATCATTCTTATCTGCCTCCCTATCTTATAGTCAGGCATATAAGGTACAGTTTTGGAAGGTTTAACCACTATAAGTTGCTCTTTAAGCTCGTTATGCTTAGATTCATTATCTGTGCTTATAAATGATACGTAATTTATTACACATATATCCTTTTTTTAGTCCAGGTGCTTGATCCTACTAGAAAAAGGCTCTTCAATATCGAACATGGACGTATGACACTTACTTAGCACCAGACTCTGGACTCGGTGAAACCAATTTATATTTCACTTGAAATGTCTGGGTGATGTTTCATACATTCGTTCATGCCCCACGCACGTATATCAATTATCAAGTGCTCAGTGTTGCTTTCCGTAAAGAATGCCTGATTTCAAAGCAGCCGACTACAACTGCAAGTTGAAAGGTAAGTTTTTAACAGTAGATTATAGTAAAACATGAATCATTAGCCCCTTTCTTCCTTCCTTCCTTCCTTCCTTCCAATTTTCCTTGTCAAAGCCTCTTGTTGATCGTAGTACCACTGCATGTCAACTTTGTCAATTCTGTTCTGCTTGATGACTGAAAACAATGATCTGGAATCTCAAGACACTGTTCTTTATACAAATGACACATCCCCTTTGCCATCTACCTTGTACGTGAAGATTAGTGGCTGCCGTGGACTGGGATGTGAAGTTATGCAGTCAAGGGAACGAGTGCTGCATAATACGGTAATAAGATTCTTCCTAGCAGTATACCATACGTCATACTTCATGAGTCTACCTTTCCAGTACTACCTTGAATTTTAATGTATGAAAACGGATTAGGAAAGGAGATCACGCCAGAAGAAACACACATTGGCCCATACAAAATTTTAACCCACCAAAAGAGCACCGCAATTTGCGTACAGCTGAGTATGGACTCCTGAGGAAACCAGCATGTACTTATAATTTCAGATATGATAAAGCCACATTGTGCTTAAACTATTCGCGGATGACAAGATTTTCGAAGCACCTACTATTTTGCACAGTTTCTAATTTGACGTTGAACCTGCCAAGTGGCAGCTGGCCTCAGAAAGCAACTAACAGTCTTAGCTCGGTCATGAGCCATACACCCATAAGCCACGCACCCATAAGCCACGCACCCATAAGTCATACACCCACAAGCCACCATAGGATTTATACGCAGAACGTAAACTCATAGGTATACACGTACATGATACATATTAGATGGCGCAATCGTGAAAAATCTCTGAAGAAGAATCGCGGAGGATCTTTCCTCCGGTCGTTGAGGACATTGATTCATATAATCTCGATTAATATACATTGTCTATCTATAGTGGTAGGTATTCGCCGCTGAGTTATCTGGATCTATTGTAAGGAGGTAAAGTTTATGTATTCTTTCAATGTTGGTGTTTAGCGCCGACAAGATCAGGCTATGAACTTAACCACTGCTGAAGTTGGTGGAGAGAATGGTTATGTGTAAGTAGTTTGAGTTTAAAAGCAAACAAGGTTTAACTGAGCCCACGAGATTTTCTGTTCACGGACAAATGCTGCTTCCAACAAAATTCTGTCTGGTTTAGACATCGTTGTGTTTGAAAAGACAACCAAAGCCCAGTTCCTATGGTTCAAGTGACATCTCGCCGTAATGAGTAGCTTACGAGTTCTTAACTGTCATCAACCAAGATATGTATCTCAGATGCATACAGAGTAGTTCTGCAGATTATTGATCGTACCACGTGTATTTATGGTGAAATAACACATTTTGGAATCAAGGTGTAAATAACAGATAATCACCAACATTGGCATCACTAAATGTCAATAGGTTGCGGTAGTTACCGGTCAAATATTAACAGCAATTTCTTAGGTGAGTCCGAGTGTTTGAAATATGAGTTTAGAAGCAGCGCATATGCTGATCAGCTGAGGATGCCAAATATCATGCTGCAATCGGGATAAGTGGTTTAATTCTAACACGTCTATATACAGTTCTTTAGCATGGGCCTCCTAAGGGTTTCTACTGATTCATGCTAGCTGTGGTATTCTTGTCTGCATATTGCAGCTGGTCATTCATCTACTTGAGCGGGATGTATGTGCGTGCTGCTATGGAGCAGATGTTGCTATTCACAGTTTCACGTCTCTAATGGCCCTCTCGAGACAACAAGGTACAGGCATGGGAGTGGATAGGCTCATATAAATTATAATAAGATGCCCATAGTCCTTAAAATAGCTGAGTGTATTATGGTCCCTCGAAAACTTTACTCGGTGTTTTTGAGAGATATGGTTGCACACTACGGCCCGTTTTAGACAACGCATCTAAAAGTCCTTGTAATAGTACAGATCATTGCAGCTTAATGTTGGCCACATGGATGAGCCATACACACTACACTGAATGTTTTGGTAAGCGTCCACGTTCTCTGGGTACATGAATAAACCGTCGATGGTCTTTAGTATCGTAGTAACGTATCCCGTTTGTGTGTCACGACATTGAATTAATGAAGAGGCTGTTTACGCAAAGAGAGTTCCCAGTTCACTCACCATGCCGACTTAAAATTCTTCCAAATTTTCCAATCCCCACCATTATCTTGATCAATGAGTTGGGTCGTATTCATTCCAAGAATCATCATGAAGTCATTTGTGCCCCGTCCTCAAGGGTCGTGATGTGCATATCCAAAGGTTTGTTAGTTCTGAGCCTACGTTCAACTAAGTTCAGTTAGACCCTGCTATCTGGTTGGTGTTTTTGTATCTCCCAGTGGGCACTGATTAGTGTTCACTTTTCAAGACACCTAATAGTCAGTAAACATTAGACTACATAGCATTTAACCACCTTTATTCACGCACCAGTCATGGAATAACATTTGCTGCGTGACTTGGTGTGCATATTTTTTTGTACATGCACATACATCTCACAGTATAATACCGTATATGCGTAGGAGTGAATCATAACCGCAATAAGGTCCTAGGCAGCAGATTTTTAACATCTGTTGAGATGCGAGCTGTTTGCCAGTTAGACAATGTATCGTACTAATAATATATGAGTGTATACCTTTCTGATTTATATGGTAAAAACTGCTCAGACTACTAAGTTCATTGATTCTTGTATTGTTGTAACTGTTATGCTGGATGTAGGGACAGGAACGGGCGTCTCCATGCACTCTCAAAAATAGTGTTTTTGAACGTACCTCTACCCGCATTCTAGGTCAAAAAACAAGGCAAAATGTAATTAATTCAAAAGGATTATAACGGTCTTCATTGGCATACGATTGCTGGAATATATATTTATGGCTTAAATCTGGCTGATCTTCGATCAACACGTCACATTTCATTTAATTCGTTCAATTTACATGCCAGGCTTAGCAAATATATGATCACCCTAATCGGGTAAAACTTCCAGTGCAAATTTTCCTAATAGTAATATAACGACAACCTGAAATGTGGAAAATAAGTTAGCTTTGTTCTACAAGACTTTTCAAGCCGTTGAAAAGCCGTTCATCCTACGTCCAAAATTGGTCATCTTGTCCGCGTTGCGGAACAAACTTGAACATTACGTAACTGTACGACCGATCGTGGACTAAAGTACAGTACGATCAAGAATCTGTGACTACAATTGGTGGAAGTTTAAACTTTTACGATTGGTTATGTGAACAAGTCTCAACAAGAAATTTTATTCCATATTGCACACCTGGTGTTAGAGGGAGCTGACCATATGAAGAATGTAGAACTAGCCACGATCGTGTCTTTGAGTGACTGTTTTAGGCGGCTTAACCCTCTCCCAGCAACTATGGCTATGTACTGAAAAAGGAGAAAAAAAATCAGTTGAGTCAAACACCTTAGAGATGTTGGGTCACCCCTGACAAGTGAAGCTTAGGTTTTATTGTTCAGTTATTCAGTGACCACCTCCAATCGAGTTATGTGAGATCTGCTGTTGGGGACTAGTAATACTTGAAGGTTTGTTTTTAGGCTCCAGCTCCAGGATGATGGGGATCTTTTATGAAAGATCCTTAAAAAATAGTTGAAAGAGTGAATGATCAACAGTTAGAGATTACGTGTTCCATCTGACTGGCTTTAGAGCTGTTGATGCTTTCCCTGTGAGTGACTGGAATGGAAACCTTCACGTTATAAGCATTCTGAGTTTTATTGGAAGAATGACCGAATTCATCATTTCCAATGACCTGATCCTTTTCACAGGCTATAGTTACTAGATTCCTTGTGATAATAAGATCCTTTTTTCCCAAAGATGTCCGTATGCTGGAATTGATACTGTAAGCAACTCCTTCATTTAAAGAGAAACGTCCTCTTCCTGGATTGAGAGCTTTCCCTCAGCCAACGTTCATATTTTATTCTATTGAAGTGTTATAATTTGAATGCAGTTTCTCCCTCTGTTTCATTATTTACATTCCTAGTATATATTGTAACATCCATTCAGGCAACATAAGTATTGTGTAGAATTGAATATGTCCTTAACGGTGCGTATGGATCCCTCTTGAAGGTCTTGTTCTGTTGACAGTGAATCCAATTTCAGTGGCTAGAACCATATTCGATCATCTATGTATGACTCGAATGTAAAACTCAGATGGCCCTAGTGATAGAATCCATCTGCTAAAAAGGTACTTTCTGGAGAGTATTTAACCACCATGGAGAATATTTTGTTTTTTGGAAAAGGAGCCGGCCCTGTTGAAATCACTCAAGAGGATTTGTCCAAACACCTTGACCAAGTCACCTAAGGCTGTGGGTTCGGGAATTGATGTGGTTCGTATAGTTTTGTCGACCTATTTCCAATACGCTTTTGATGTTGTCCATGAAGACAACTCAGGGCATCCTTCTCATGGGTGCTAGAGGCTCAAAACCAATATAGATACGTATGGCAAAATAATGACAAAAATTCAGAAATCAAGATGACAACTTATTTGAATTTACCAGTATGCACATTTACAAAATGGAGCCAGGACACTCAATATATTTACAGCTTTTGAACCCCAATTGTATCTTGAAGTAGTGGTTGTTGATGGAGAGAAATTGAGTTAATGGCGCAACTATAAGAAACTATTCTATTGTGAACACACAGCAACACGTCGTCAGAGAATGTATTCAAGTATAGACAGGTTTATGAGCAGATGGAGGGGGTGAACTCGTAACAAATCTTTTATCCTGTCTGAGTGACTTCTCTCTAGTTGAGGGGAGAAGCGACGGTACAGTGTCCTCTAGTTCTACCGAACAAACATACATTAATTTATCAAGAAGTAACAATTGTTGAAAACAGAAAGCCATGTCGTTCACACTTGGAGCAGATGCTAGAGGGAATTCCTGGGGCTATAAGTTTTGGTGTTGCTAAGGTGATGCTTACTAAACTATCATCGTCTTGAGTGCTTTCAGTTCGATCACCGTTTCAGGATAATCCATTATGGGCCCGTATTAAAAAAAAAAAACAAGCACATGGCTACTATTGGCATTTGCATTTAAAAATGAGTATCTTGGATCTCATGGGTCATATTTTTGCTCAAAGTGATCGTCAAAACTATCAAACATGACATGTTCAGTCATAATATCATATGTAATGCCCGGAAGTTGTTGCTCTAGGTAAGATATTACAAGTCGTTCTTTTCATGTTCAGCCAGAACCTTCAATATTAGAAGATGTGGAATGGAAACTCAAATAGTAACACTGATGTCAAATATAATTAGATGTGTGAGTGCATAGAATGTTATGAATGGTGGTTATACACCGTTGATTCATGGATTGGAGTGACAATGTCAACTTATTTAGACAAAAAGGTGTATCAAGATAATATTGAGGGCTTTCTCGTGTCGCTCGCTGTCATATGGGCTCTAATATTCCTGAAGTTGATCACTTTTTCATACAACTTTGGTGATGTCAATAACCAGCACCTTTTTTGGAGGGTTCTGAATCTGTAGGTTTCTTTATTATGGGTCTTGTCATATACCAGCAAAGTTACAAGATAAACTATCCGATGGTTCTTTTTATTCCTTCATGGATCTAAATTTTGAAAGGCATGTTCCCATTTCCAAGTCCTCATATTGTCAAGTTGTCAACTGAACCATGGGGGGAATCCATTCGTTCCTCCAAAAATTTATGGTCTAAAATTTTCCAATTCAGAATCTAATCATATTCCTCCTCATTCCGGACCGTAGAGAATTCCAAACAGAGTCCATAAACTGACAACTTGTACTTGCAATGTTTACAGCCCAAGAGTAATAGTTTCGCTTGTGCCAGTTAAAGTCATAAAATTGAACTGAGCTTGGTTGATGTAGTGTGATGGTATCAAAGTAAACAGAATCGATCTGCTTCACAATTCACAATCTGATCTGTTTGGCAACAGCTAGGTTCTCAGATAACTGTACCTCAATCAAAAAAAAACGTAAATCACGCGCAATTTTCTGGGCTCTTGCTCTTCGAGGCTGTGTTTCCGTAATCAATTAAGCTCAACGCTCTGTCCTGGACCTTTCTCTCCATCTGGTGCATCACTTTTGAAATAATGTTTGGCAAACCTGTAAGATACTAATTATCCTTGCAACACTACACATATAAAAATTGATGAAAGAAATGTGCAACAGTTTCTATGTACTCACTGCGTCCTTAAGACAAGTGAGATTTATTAACATGAGGCTTACAACAATTGTCGTGTTGATAGCAGGAAAATAGGCTCCATTGCCTCTATTGTACAGGCGTGGTTTAATGCTCGACTGAATGCAGGTTCTGCAAATGCAGACTATTCGAAGCTGTATGTATGAATCGGATATAACAAAAGCTGCCCGCTCTACACCAAAACCTTGTTTCATTAGAAAACGTCCGCCTTGATCCGGCTACTGTCCTAACCAGTCTTCAATTTCAGATTATAATTTTCTTAAAAGCCCAAAAGAAGAAAGTAGTAGCACCTTTACGTTCGTGTCTCTGGTTCTATTTTTTGTGTTTTTTGGTGTTTTTTACAAGTTCTAGAAGAAGTTATCATTGGTCTCAGTTCAACGCAAAACCAAGAACTTATATTTGTACTACAACCTATAATGTCGTACAATGGTATTGGACTTTCCACGGCAAGGGGGTCAGGGACTAATGGGTACATCCAGAAAAATACCACCCGAGTCTCTGAATCAAGGTACAAGAAACGTCAGGAAAATAAAAGACAAAGCGAAAAAGTGGCAAAGCTTGTAATTGTCAAGGACAAATCCCTTATGGATAGAGAAAGAAAGAGAGAAATCGAACTCCGAGTGAGTGAGCTGAGAGATGAATTAGAAGATAAGGACATGGATGGTGAACTTATTGATAAAAAATGTGATGAACTTCGACAAGAGTTGCTCCATCCCGCCAAGACGCATCGTAAGAAAAATGATCATGTTGACCAAGAAGTTGAATTGGACTACTAGACTCAAATTAAGTGCTGCGATATTATTTTCACCGTATAAGATTGTTAATTAGGAAGGAAATGAAAGCAATTGAGCACCTCGCTGGGCCAGATACGGGATCTATCTCTTTAGCGCTGTATTGTTCACCAACAGCTTCTTCCCGGTGATATTAACATTCTCCAAGTCCCAAAGAAGCATTCTGAGGTCGTTATAAAACCAGATGTCGCTGTCAAAGGAGCCATTCATGAGGTAGATTTTCATCTTTGACTTGTATCTTGGATACGTGATGAATTTCTTGATATAGTTGACCGTAAGTGCTTCCTTTCTCACCTGTGACAATATCTCGAATTTGACAAGCTGGCCCTTGTTGTTACGGATAATCTTGACAAAGCTCATACTTCCTGTGTTAAAGAAACCACACAGGTCATCGTGGATGCTGTCGGTGGCCAGTTTTGAATCTTTTTCAAATTCTATGGATTTTATCTCGTACGCAGGGCACTGGGGCATCTTGACTTTAAGCTGCTGTGAATTCGTCACCATTATCCCATCATGCTTAAACGACCCCATGTTTGTTACATGTGTGATGTAATTGACTTTGTAATTCATCACATCAGCAATCAGATCGTCTATCGTGTTGAAAAAGAGGAAACGTGCGTTGAGGCTATCGTTGAACGGGCGTCCTTGTGTCTTTGATCTACTAGCTTTCTTCTTGCCGATTATTCTACTCTCCTCGGGCAAAGCATAGTGCTTCTTCTTCGCTAGTCTCAGGGGCTCAAGGTCAAAGACGCGAATCACAGTTGGTGGAATCTGGCTCTTGTTATTGTTACTTGCAGTTTTCTCATGATGGATCAGGTTGTTGATCTCGATTTTTGATTGTGCTTTCATCGTTAGTCACTAAATGGTTTAAACGCTGTTGCTTCACGGAATGGGGAGGTACATAATCATGTGTAAATTTGTCTCGTTTATATACATGCATCCCATCTCCTCGTTGCTAATACTCGTCGCTAATGCTCATTTCTGATGCTCGTAGTTAACGAGTTGTAATTGTCCCCTCCCATTGACATTAGCTGAACTCCTCTTGTTGTCTGGGACCATTCACTATCTTATTGCCAATTCAAGTAAATTTCACAATTGTGAGAGTCGCAAACTCACAAATTTTAAAAGGTGCCACAAAACTTTTTGTGACAGCTCTCCCCATTACAAAAGGAAACAGGGGGGAAGATCATGATCGACGCGGGGCTTCTGTGGATCTCTCATGCGAG
Organism: Williopsis samutprakarnensis; assembly: GCA_030569715.1. Taxonomy (NCBI): domain Eukaryota; kingdom Fungi; phylum Ascomycota; class Saccharomycetes; order Phaffomycetales; family Wickerhamomycetaceae; genus Williopsis; species Williopsis samutprakarnensis. The sequence continues at coordinate 70,881 of JAJMLQ010000010.1, forward strand.
AATGAAAGGGTTAAAAAGTTTGTAAGAACATTTTTACTTGTCGCACATGATCTTTATTCAACTAGACTACTGTTGATTTCCACTGATGTGGTTTTGAATGTTGGTCCGCACCAGTAATGTGCGGTACAGTACAGTTCCAATTGGGTCTGTTGCACTTTTTCAGCGGTTTTGTATCTGTGTGCCCGCACGCGTTTCTAGGAAAAATGAAAATTGGTAACTGGGGAGAAGGATGTTAATATCATATCAGTTGGAATGTTTCTTTTCTTCAATAAAAGGACTTGATTTATCTTGATCATATGTTCTCTAAACCGTTCATGAAAATGTACCACTCCATGTTCATGGGCACAACAATGGCAGTGGTTTTTTTAGAGGAGCATGGGACGCACTCCTTGCGTTTGATGTGATTGGATGGAGGAAGCCAGATATTTGATTATTATGTTTCTGCTGCCGTTGACATCTCTGTCGACAGACACATGGAATCTTTTAAGCTTGGATACGACCTTCTTCAGCATAACTGCGAAGAGCCTTGTATCCAGGTCCAAGAAGAGCTTTCGCCTCTCTGATTGGGATGAATGTTTTCTCTTCATGGCGAATAGTGGCCATATAGTCAGGACTTTAACGCTGTAGTTATAGGGCAATACTAATGTTAAGAACAAAAACAATACTTATTGGAGTATATAAACTACATGAAATCAGGCTATTTGGCGACTTTGTAGGCTTGATTGTGTTGTATTTATACTGGAACATGGTAACTCCATGTCCAAATTCAACTTATGCCATTTTGTTCCCCCTCAAAAAAGTGGCCGACAGTTGATACCATGAAGCAATGGGGGTTTGAGAATTCGAATTATATTCAATTACGTAATATTTGGTTTGAATTAACCAAAGGATTCGGTGGTGGATGTTGATTATGGAAATATCCATTTCCATGTTCGCCAGGCGGTAGAATATGTCGTTTCTCGAACTTGTTAGTGCTTTGGATTTCGTAAGAAAGTTATTTTCCCCACATCGTTATCATGTACATATTCCACCTTCTGCTCAGATTGCAGAACCCATAAGTTCATACTTATACAACATTGTAGAATTTTCTAGACGCTCATGTATAGTAGTTATAGGTGGTTTTGCTTCTAGATTTTTCCTTCTTTGCATGGAGGTGCATTGCGACCTCTTTTGGACGCTGTGATCGACTTTGGCCACTTCGAACGGCTCGTTAGTTTGGACAAGCAATATTGTTTAACCCTTACTTCTTACATCATCCAGGCAGTGTAAGTAATCTATCCAATAACCAGTCCAGAGACAAATATCCCGGAGAAAAGTCTCAACTTCCCAACTACTGATCACTTACTATAATTAGCTAGTTAGGCAAATTTGTCCGCTTTAACGTACAGTTAAAACCATATTTTACTTCCCACGTTTTAGATCTAGAAATGAAAGAGATGCCACTCACATGGTCGGTCCGTTTTTTCGTTCAGGTACTCAAATCGCAAAACAGCTCCTAAACATAAGTTTAAAGACCGCTCACCTCATGGGTCTTAAAACATGAGCAGGCAGTCTAGACTCTGGACATTACTCTGCTTAGGATATCAAAAAAAAGGTACACTTACAATAGTCTTCGTAGCGTGTGGATGTTTCCCTGGATGTCTGGATTAATCGTCGTATAATTGAGAGTCGTAAATTTTAGTTGTCCATAGGTTTCTGGTTCGCCAACGCACAATGTACATTCTCGCCGATTAACTTTCTCATCTCTCACCCTGTGGCTGCAACTGTACCTAATTGGGTATTGTAGTTTTGTCCAGGTTTCAAATATTCTCCTTGAATACATTCTGCAATTAGGATGGCTTAACATTGCAATGTATTCAAGGCGTCATGTGCAAACCAGAAGGCGGAGTCTTAAGCTCAGTGATGAGAGATTTCCGTCAACAGTTTCACAGGGGGGGCTGTTTTTCGTATTCGTGTTTGTCCTAACGTCTGCAAACTCAGAAGAGTATAATTTGTTTTCTGTCCTAAAGACTATAATCATCCTCTGGTTAGGCTACAGCCATTAAACATTGAAGACTTAAGATGGTCAGACCAGCTTTGGGGCGAGTTTTAATGTCTTAAGTGGTCTGGACAAATCCGGACAGATCTGTCTCTTCTTTCTGCACCACCGTTGTCAATAAGTCTATTGTCAAGTGTCCGTTTCTGAATCCGGGCATAAGCAGCATTGCAGTACTTGAAAAGTGAAAAAAAAGAAAGGTAAAAGGAACAGCGTAAAAAGAAAAAAAAACATGAAACTCTTTTTTTCTTCTTTTTTATATATAGAATTCTCTCAACAGATACTCTGTCCTTTGATTTATCTTTAGCGCTTATTGTCTGTTGTGATTTTTTTTTTTAATCATAATCATAAAGAATCATCTGACATGGCAAGAATCGGTGAAAGAGTAGTGAAGATAGCAATCCTCGCTGTTGTGAGCATTGCGTTGTTCACGTTCATGACAAAGTCCTCGGGAGTTGTCTACCAAGGGTCATCTGCCGATAAAACAAATGTTGGTGATTCCATAGTAAATACTCAACAAGAGCAACATTATGAAGCACAATCACAGCAACAGCAATCCAAACCATTTTCCTCCTCTCAATCTGATGCAGGAATCACTATTAACGGAGTGACAAAGGATCCACTTACCGGAAGAGTCAGTGGTTATGACCGTCAAAATGCTACATTTATATCTTTAGCAAGAAACGATGACTTGTGGTCCCTTGCTTCATCTATCAGGGCTGCTGAGGACCGCTTCAACAGTAAGTATGGTTACGACTGGGTCTTCCTCAACGATGAGCCTTTCACCGAAGAGTTCAAGAGAGTTATGACACGTCTTGTCAGTGGTGAGGCTAAGTTTGGTTTGATTCCAAAGGAGCACTGGTCTTATCCTGCTTGGATTGACCAGAATAAGGCTGCTGAGACACGTGAAAAGATGAAGGACATCATCTACGGCTCCTCTGAGAGTTATAGACACATGTGTCGTTTTGAATCCGGCTTCTTCTTTAAGCATCCACTGATGTTGGACTACCAATACTACTGGCGTGTCGAGCCTGATGTCAGATTCCACTGTGATATCAACTTTGACATCTTCAAATACATGATTGACAACAAAAAGGATTATGGTTTCACGATTACTATCCACGAGTTTAGATCTACAATCCCTACTCTTTGGGATACTACCAAGGCATTCATTAAGGAGAATCCAGAAGTTGTCGATCCTAATAACTTGATGTCATTTGTATCCGATGATAACGGTGAAACATACAACCTTTGTCATTTCTGGTCTAATTTCGAAATTGCCAATATGGATTTTTGGAGAGGTGAGGCTTATCAGAAGTACTTTGAATACCTGGACCGTAATGGTGGCTTCTTTTACGAACGTTGGGGTGATGCACCAGTCCACTCCATTGCTGCGTCTATCTTCCTTCCAAAGGACAGATTACACCATTTCGGTGATCTTGGTTACTTCCACGGTCCGTACCATCAATGTCCTATCGATGACAATGTCAGACAGAAAAATAACTGTGTTTGCAAGCCTGATGAGGACTTTACGTGGAAGGGTTATTCTTGTACAAATAAATTCTACGAAGTGTTTGGATTGCAAAAGCCTGTTGGATGGGAAAAGCATACCGATTAGGCTATATATACCGACATTATACGTGTGTATGAATCAATTGACTTCATTATATAGAGTTTTTAAATTATCAGGTATTCCTGAACACGTGTAGAAGCTCAATAATTCACTAACGAGTACTCTCTGGTATCTTGTAGTACAGCTTATAACATGAGCATGATACCGTCTTAGCAGTTGTCTCTGACCAACAGGGATAATCTCCACATCCACCACTGGCTCATTGGATCTCACCCTACAACCACTTCCAGATCACCATGTGTACTAGGTTAAAGCTTCAATCAATGGGAATCTCAACAGCTGAAAAGTATGTATAATTAATACCTCATCGGCGTATGTTGAATAAGTGGTAGAAGTAAATATAGTGGTGTCTGTACCATATATCGGGGCATCGTTTGAAAAAAATGATTTCGCCCAGGATCGAACTGGGGACGTTCTGCGTGTTAAGCAGATGCCATGACCAACTAGACCACGAAACCATTTATGAACTTCGAGGTCGATGCAGTTTACCAAGTTGCTGCTGCATCACTGCATATGTTATATCCTATACTTTACCTAAGAGGTGTAATCGTATAGTCCCAACCCATAGAATATCTCAATGGCTTAATTTAGCTCCAAGTTCTCTCCCTTTTCCATACAATTGTACTACTAAAACAGCTCCAATCCACATGTATAAATAAAAATCCCATGCTAGCGATGAGGTCCTAAGGGAATTCTCGGGACATTTGTCTTGCTGTAAGGCCGTAAAAGTATACCCAACTCAGCCTCCAAAATCCCTGTGTGAGATAGTTTGTCGCTGATGGCAAGAGGTGAAATATGGCTAGGTTCCCGAGATTGCTGAGGTTCACAGCTGTGCTCGTGCTGGTGATCTATGTGTTGGTACATAGATCAGTGACAAAGAGGCAGAGCCAACACATACTTGAGCTCAAGCGGAAGTTGCAACAGCCGGAGGAACAGTACGACATAAATGGGTCGCTTATCAGCCATGAGAACCTTGGTATGAAGGTTGAGTACTTGCCTTCCAATGAGATCGATGCCTCTTTGAAAGTGAACGCTGCGATGTTCTCACTGGTGAGAAATGGTGATCTTCAAAAGATGGCACGAACGGTACGGTCGTATGAGGACAGGTTCAACTCAAAGTTCCACTACGATTGGATTTTTGCCAATAACGAACCATTCACCGATGAGTTCAAGCGACAGATATCGGTGCTGGTGACGGGTAACGTGTATTTTGAAGAGCTCCCCTCAGAGTTCTGGAGCTTCCCAGAATGGATAGACAGGAGAAAGGCTCAACAGAACAGACAAAAGAGTAGGGAATCTATGATGTATGGAGGTTCACAGAACTATAGGTTCATGTGTAGATTCTTCTCCGGGTTGTTCTATCAGTTGGAAAGGGTTGCAACTTACGACTACATTTGGAGAGTTGAGCCAGAGACTGAACTCCTATGTGATGTCCATTATGACCCTTTTAAATTCATGAACGATAACGATATACATTACGGGTTTGCCTTGAGCATCTTGGAGTTCCCTGAGACTATCCCAACTCTTTGGAATGCCGTGTCACGGTTCATTGAAGGGTTTCCTCGTTATATAAATGACGATAACCTACTGGCATTCATCTCCGATGATGAAGGTGCCACTTACAACCTGTGTCATTTCTGGACGAATTTTGAGATTGTTGATCTTAATCTATTCAAATCAGAGGCATACAAGGCATATTTCCAGCATTTGGATGCCTCAGGTGGCTTCTTCTACGAACGTTGGGGTGATGCTCCTGTCCATTCCATAGCAGCTTCCCTGTTCCTTTCGAAGAAACAAATCCACCATTTCGATGATATAGGTTACTACCATTCTCCGAATCACAACTGTCCTATAGATGATGAGATATGGACAAAGAACAGGTGTCTATGCGATCAATCGCATGACATAACTTTTAGGGACTATTCATGTGCAGGTAAATTCTACGATGTTACGGGAAGAAAGAAGCCAAAAGGATGGGAAATACATGCTGGTAAGGGTGATTACTTCAATTGAGCTAATAATGGGCCTTTTTTTTCTTTCAATATTATAGTGGAAGTTGATTAAATACGGATATGAAAGTGCTTGTACCCATAAGACATTTTGTATATATGTACCGTTTTGTATATAAAGATCATTCATTGGCCATTCTATTTGTTCACATCCTCCTTCACACCTTCTGGTAAGCCATGTGGTTCTTGCGATGACCGCTGCTCCTTGAGGTTCTCTGGAGCATCCTTAGCGTGATGTCCAATCAAACCTTTCAATTTATCTGGAATATCGTCAAATACAAGGTCGTCTGTGTTCTGAGAGACAGACTCCCCCTTGGCACTTAGGATATCCTGGATGGTGATTCTATCGTCAGAGAAGATCTGGTGAATGGTTAGTATATGAGATATATCAAAAATTAAGATATAATAACTCACTTTCAAATGGTCAGCGATGAGATGTCTTCCTTTACAACCAGGACACGTGATTAGCACAGTTCCCTTTGTATATGCTTGTTTACTCATCACATGGCTGGATCTTGTATCGCACTTCTTGCAAGTGAAGGCTATCATCATCTGCGGTTCATCGATCTTTAGCTTAGCAGAGGAGCTTTCCGTTGAAGAACTTTGGAAACGATTGCTGACGTGAGAAGCCAACGGCAAAGACCATCTCACTACCAATGGTGATACCGTAGATCCTACTGGAGCAAGCGATCTTTGAGCAGATCTGAGTAGCTGACGATTAAAAACTCTTCTGAACATGTTTATAGCCCTAATCTGTGTCCAGTGAATACACCAACAGCAAGAATAATTGATACCTCATCGGCGTATGTTGGGAGAGCGGTGGTAGTAATTGCAATGTTGTCCGTACCATGTCACGGAGCACCGCTTGAAAAAAATGATTTCGCCCAGGATCGAACTGGGGACGTTCTGCGTGTTAAGCAGATGCCATGACCAACTAGACCACGAAACCATTTGCGAATTTTTGAAAGGGGACTGTTTGCTAGGTTATGAAAGCATGTTTTCATTTAATACTGGAAATGTATATGGTTATAGTAAATATCGTTGATCAATACCTCTGTAAATTACCTAATCGAAGAGATCTATATAAAGATATATCAAAGTTGTTTAGAATCTGTGTTTTAATTTTGAATGAATATAAGTTAATTTTAGAATAAAAAGCTGGGTCTATTTTTTATAAAAAGTATTAAACTATTGAAGAGTATTGAGTATTATTTTGTAGCCTATTATACTTTCATGAGTCATTGAATATAATAATGAATACAAGAAGACCTTATTAATGGTAATATTCTCCGATATTGGAGTAGAATCATATTATATGCAATCCATCTGGACTCTATGTGCTCATAATTTAGTTAACACATAGCTTATACCAGCTACTACAGATTTCGCCAATGACAAACCAGCTTATCACAATTGGTTCATACTACGATGATACTACGGATGACTTAATAAATATAAGCATTGTTGCTGATATTCATTGGAATTTAAAGATTTTTTTTTAGTACGACAATGAGCCACCATCAACAGCGATGAAGGTTCCCGTGATGTAATCCGAAGCTGCAGATGAGAGGAACACAGCTGGTCCTCTGAAATCATCTGGAACTCCAAATCTACCAATTGGAATTCTCTGTAATGTTCTTCGGCTCTTCTCTGGGTTTTGAATAACGTGCTGTGTCATATCAGTATCTATATAGCCTGGGATAATGCTGTTAACAGTGATGCCTTTGGAAGACCACTCGTTAGATAACGCCTGAGTAAGAGAGTGTATTCCACCTTTAGAAACTGTATAAGATACGTAATCGATACCACCAGTGAATGACCAGAGAGAGCCGGTGTTGATGATCTTACCTCTTTTACCATTATCTATCCAGTATTTTCCAAACGATCTAGCCAGTTTGAAGGGGCTCTCCAAGTTGACCTTCAAAACCCTTTCCCACTGTTCGTCTGTGTGATTTTCTGGTGCATTTTGCTCTGCTATACCAGCGTTGTTTATAAGTACATCGACTGTACCGGTGGAGGATAACTCCAGAGATTTCTTCAACACCTGGTCTACCTCAGAAGTGTTTGAGGAGTCAAAGGCCAATGGATGTACTTTATAGGCACCGAGGTCAATCAACTTGTCAATGACTTTCTGAGGATCAGTAGAAGGTCTATGGACCAAGATAATCTCAGCTCCAGCCTCAGCCAAGCCTGAGGCCATTCCTTCACCAATGCCCTTTGTAGCACCGGTGATAACGACAACTTTACCCTCAAGGGAGAATAATCGAGAGGACATCACCAGCGGCTTGTACTAACTGATATATAAGGAGTAGGCACATATAGCACACATATTTCCCCCTATTTATACCCCTGCAAGAAGCCAACAACAATAACATCCACCTAACCGCGGAGAATGTGACCTTCGACGTTTACAACGATTATCGTAAAAACACAGATTTTGAACAAGCGTGCTAATACACAACTACAACGACTACACCGCTATATTAGAAAATCGGTAAGATCCTGCTCTTTCCACAGTAGTCTATAAGAAACTCTTTCAACCATTGTATTTCCTCCTCTATCCTGGCTCCTCTGCTCCAACCTTTCTAATCTCATACACTTTCACGCTACATTGATTCACTGTCTCATTGCTATTAACGTTTAGTCGGCATGCTTGGTATGCAAAACATGTGGCTACATTTAGTTTCCACAGCAATTCGTCATTGGTCACCGCGGAAAATTATAGGTTTTGTGTGTAGATGCAACCAGGTGCATCCATGTTTTCCTAAATGCCTCGACGACTCTTCTGTGGCGGTAACAGCACGGTTACCGCGCGGTAAAACCAGCGTACCGTAACCTTTCACCGTTACACAAAGTCGTCGTATGTTCTTTCACGTTGTAGCAATGGACCAATCAACGATCAGAGGACGAGTTTGTGTCATTTTGAGACTGAAGGAGTTTTAATGCTGAAGGAGTGGAATGGAGATAAAAACCTATACGCTTTCCTTGTAGTTTTTTTTAAGACAACAGTAACTTGTGGTCATAGCGGTTAATAGTGAAAGAGATGTTTGCGTTTGTCTATGCTTGGTTCCTATTGGCCCACGGTTCGTGGGCCTTTGTCCATCCGATAGGGGTCCACGGCCGTTATTTCGTTGATACTGTGACGAGAGAGCCCTTCTTCGTGAAAGGTGTGGACTATCAACCGGGCGGCTCTTCAGCGGTTACAGAGGATTCCGACCCACTTTCAGATCCAAACGCCTGTGCAAGAGATATAATCATGTTCCAAGAGTTGGACATTAACGTATATTTGAAACCGTATAGATGCAGACTCTGATTTGTCTCTGGGAGGTGACGATACTAACACAAGCGTAGACCATTCGTGTTTATTCCATCAATCCAGACCTCAACCACGACATATGTATGACGATGTTGGCCTCTGCTGGCATATACTTGGTGTTGGATGTGAATTCTCCACTTGAAGGACAGCATTTGAACAGATACGAGCCATGGTTGACGTACAACGAGGACTATGTGGAGCACGTGTTCAAAGTCATTGAGCAGTTTTCAGGTTATAACAACACCTTGGGGTTCTTTGCAGGTAACGAGGTTGTCAACGATAAGAAGAGTGCAAGAAACGCACCTGTTTATGTCAAGGCCTTGGTCTCAGATATGAAGTCGTATATCTCAAAACATAGTCCAAGGTTCATACCAGTTGGTTATTCCGCAGCTGATGATTTGAACTATAGGGTATCGTTGTCCAAATACCTCGAATGTACCACTGGTTCTCTATACGATTCTGTGGATTTCTATGGTGTCAATACTTACCAATGGTGTGGTGAACAGACCTTTTATACAAGTGGTTATGACGTCTTGGTGAACGACTATGAGGATTATGTGCGTCCTGTTTTCTTTTCAGAGTTTGGATGCAATAAGGTGACTCCAAGACTGTTTGAAGAAGTTGGATCGATGTTTTCGAACGATATGATTGGTGTATTCAGTGGAGGCTTGGTGTATGAATATTCACAAGAGCCAAACAACTATGGATTGGTTGAAATTGATGCAAATGGTAACCTCAAGCTACTCAAGGATTATGATCATTTGAAGCTTCAGTTCAACAGCGTTGACTTACCAACGGGCAGAGATATTGCTGATTTGTATACGAGTCATGGGAAGGGGCTCAAATTGGGAGCCCAGGCAATCCCAGAATGCTATGATGAATATGACAACTTGGATATAAACAAAGACGTTGATTCCACTGTTTCTCTGTTACTCTTGAGAAATGGGGTTGATTCCAGAAGGGGCAAATTTGTCAAGCTCTTGGAGGAGGACTTCTTCACCACTTTCAACATCACAACTAGCTCTGGAGCTCCATTTCCAACGAATTATATGAAGGCAACAAACCTGATAAACCAGGTGACCCCATTTGAACTGATGAGACTTCAACAATTGGCCAATTCTGGTGAGTAAAATGCATATACTGTTAATTAGTCAAGTAATGAACAGAAATATGGAACAGTACTAACAATATTAGGAAGTTCAAGACACGATCTTCTGAGATCAAACACATGGATACAGCAAATCTTTGTCATCATAATTGGGTTCGCTTTCATCAGAGGGATCTTCTCACTTATAAGCTCATGAATAAATAAACAAGGCAGAACAACTTAGTTATAACATTTTTCGTTTCTTGAGTATAGCACAGATCCATCTTTATCCTTCACCCTTACACAATTTGTCGACGAGAAGCATGGCTTTAACAACTCAGACCATTCATCCCTTGTTCTTGTCTTGTGCAATTTGTAATTCTTCAACAAGATGAATTGTACCATGCCGAACCTCCGTAACGATTTCAAAAACACGTAGCCGTTGTTATTCACAATGTTATGGTTGTCATTTGTTATATCTTCCGGATCCACCGGGTTAACGTTTGAGAATGAAACGTTTGTCAATACTATCGTGTCAACAACAGGTATTTTATCCATTATTTCTTTGAAATGACTATAATTGAGGTAAAACTTTGGAACAAACTGCGAGTTGAAATAGGCAAAATTTGAATTGTCATTTGAAGTGTTTATAACACTGGCCTCTGATGCGTTATAGAGGCTAAATGCCTTTGAGTTCAAATCGATGTGTAAGGTCTTTAAATTGGGGAAGCAATTGCTCAGTAGTACATCGTAGTGTGATTTCATCGAGATCAGTTTCAAAGTATGAACGTCTCTGAAGTAACCAGCTAGGAACCTTGAGCCGTTACTCGCTATGGAACACGATGTCAACGATAAGATCTTAATTGGGGACCAAGTTACCGTGGATTCCGTCTTCAATGCATTCTTTGTAATCAGCGGACTGATCAATGGGCCTTCTTCGTTAGAAACGGTTAACAGAGGAGGCTTTTTCAACGAACTGGAGTCGATGATCATTTCAATTAGGCAAAGCTCCTCTATGAGTCCAAAGGACCATAGGAGGTTTGAACGCAATGCAATGCTCCAACCTTGTTGTGATGACAAGGTCAGTTTCCTCACAGAGGGGTAATAGTTGTGTTCAAATGCATATGTCTTCAGTGTTGAGGTCCATTCTGGGAAGCAGAATCCAGGAGAGATCTGTAGCACTGAGATGTCCAGCAGGTTCGGTAATAGTGAGATCACTTCAACCATCAATGCAATATAACTATCGTTATCAGGTCTCGAGGAGAAGCTGAATCCAGCTATCGATGTCTGGTCCTGTGTGCTCTTCACTGGCTTGTGGAATTCTATGCCATGGACGTATAGCGATAAAAGGTTCCTCTTCTTATCTCTCGATATCGCCTTTTTAAACAGCCTCAGAGAGGATTCGTTCAACAACCTCACGTTGTTGTACAAGAAGTACTTATCCACAACCTCTTGTAAGTACCTGCAAACCACTGCCAATATCAGCCAATCCCTCAGCTCTAGATTCTGTAATACTTTCTGTAACAGTTCCATGGGTAAACCAAGTAGTGATAGTGGTGGATGCTCTGTACATAACGAATCGTCTCTTTTCTTCGTGGAGAACACACCCATCCGGCCTTTCTTAATCAGTGATGAGAACATGAATGCAATCCAAGAGAACCACCCAGTCTGTTGCGTTCTCTTTTGGTTGTCTTCTTCTCCATTTTAAAGTAACGTTATTAAAGTAAATTTTTGTCCTTCTTTTTGGTTGCCCGGGTGAATTAATGAGGGAAAAAAAAGGAATAATATCACCACAGCAACGACAAAGACAAAGACACCCAGACATCCCAATGGACATCCAGACACCAGCGGTTAAATAAAGCAGAGCTCTCACTACGACGGACGGTTAAATCAAAAAGAAATCCATTTTCATACATACATTATTACCCAATTATTATATAAAAGTCTAGTAAACAAAACCCAAAATCTTACCAGAAACGTGTTTTCTTCTGGCTTCTTCATGGTCCATGATACCGGCAGAAGTGGTCAAGATAACGTAACCAAACTGTCTTGCTGGTAACAAGTTATCGGTCCATTTCTCAATATCACCAATTCTGACGTTGAATCTTGGAGAAATAACACCAACTTTGTTCAAACGACCGTTCAATTGAACAACAATCTTACCAGATCTATGGTCATCGATGTATTCGAATTCACCAATGTAACCTATGTTTTAAATGTTAGTCTCTTATAGAGTCACTATAAGCAACAACAGCACAGAGGAGGGAAAACAAACAAGATGTCACGGAGAAGTAAACGATCAAGAGCACGAGATCGTTCGAAAGACAAACGATGCTCAGTATCGTGTAAGAAGCATCTCCTTTTTATTCTCCCGGACACTTAAAAGACAGAGTGAGACTGAAAGTAAAAACAACACTCCATCCAGTTATAAGCCCGGTTAATATATAGTATAGTTGTTTGATTGACTCCTCCAGTACATGTAATGGATCAAAAGAAACAAATGGAAACTTACCATGCTTTTGAATAACTTGCAAGAACTTGATGATAACCTTAGAGGAAGGTCTAATTATGACTTGTCTCTTACCGGTCTTCTCAGCGTTGTTGATAGCGTTCAAGGCATCAGCCAAAACAGATGTTCTAGTCATTTTCTATGTTATTCAGCTTTATAAAACTTGGTTAGTAACATTAAAACCACACACAGATATGCCATACAAATGGATGAAAGCAACATGAGTGTCCTCCATAGTTAAGCACAAAGTCTTTTGGGGAGTCATGAGCTGAGTTAGCGTAGTAACTCGGAAAGGAAGGGGGGTGTCAAGTCCTGGAGAGATGTAAAATAGCATCATCATCCGATAATTGCTTAAATTACCAATCATTGTTCTCCCCATGGATTCCTTGATTCCCACTCCTTGGAAAGGTCAACCACAAGGTATCATAGTATATACACGTCTCGTTGTATATATGCTTCGGATCTTTGTGTGTGAATATCAGACAAAACAGAGCTCTCATATAAGTATCAATCGTACTCACTGGAAAGGTTTGTTTTACCAATACAAAGGATTAAACTGAGAAGAAACCTTTTGAAAAAAAAGTGAAAAAAAATTTTCACTTCCTTCTCCCTCTCACAGAAAAGAAATTTCCTCCTGTTGGTTATATGTGCAATTTACAGACCGGTCTGAAAATTACACACAAAGGGTTACGAGCACTTGTAAACGCGAGAATTACCGCTTTGGGAACGCGCATTATATACATTTAACACTTCTCTCTCTTTCTCTCTCTTATCCACTCTAACCTGGCTGATCGATTGGTTTGGATCAGTATGAGTTCCGATACCGAGGATAAGCGTGTGTTCGAAATTGTGAGTCGTCTCTGAATCGACAAGAGTATCTTATACTAACAAGCCATTATGAAAGATACGGCCTTACTGTGTTAAACTATCACAAGTTGCCCTAGCGCCAATTGGAGTATTTGATCCCAATTCCTCACAGGCTGTTGAATCCTTAAGGGAATTGTACTCCCATTTCAAGCAATCTGTGACTGAAAGCACGGTGCTATCGACAAACTTCGCAGACTATGTGTTTTTACCACTGTCATACCTCTTGAAACAGCCAAAACTTGGTGATACTGCAACGACATACCTGCTGAGGATTCTAGCGTTGATAGTTGAACATTGTTGGTCCTCTCCGGGATCCTTGCCCTATGTTCTGGCCAAGCAGTTATTCCCATTGGTTACTTTCCTATCTGGCGGGTCGCCAAGTCCAAAAGACCGTTCTGAAATTGCATCTAAGAGCGATGCGTTGAAGTTGGCTGGTTCCATAACGTTGGAACACTTCTTCAAGGCCCTTGTCGTCCAAAGGGACTACAAGATTTATGACTTCTTCAGCAATGCGGAAACTCTACCACCTCTGGGACATTCCGTGACCGTGCTGTTGGAATTTGCACATTCAGGCAAAGAAGTGGAGCTACAGTTACAGGCCTTGACTACGTTGGAAGTTCTATACTTTGACATGATCAATGACGGTGAAATACTGTCGTATATTCTTCCCGGAAACGTATCAACTTTGACAAAGATCATAGCTGGGACTGGGAAAACGCACTATACAGTCATATCTAAATCTCTCGTGATTCTGAGGAAGCTTTTAGTGCTGGTTTATAACGACGACGATTTGAATGTGGACTACAAGGGCGTGGAGACCGTGCAAGACGTATTCGAAGACACGGATCTTAACCAGATAGCCCTCACTGAAGATGGATTCCGCAAGATCCATAGAACAGGGTCATGGCTAAAGGCGACAAGTGCCCAAGTGAAGTTGGCGTTGACAAACGTTTTGAAAGTACATTCGCATGGGAAAGATGAGGTTCAACGAGCCCTGGAGCTATTGGGACAGGGAGTTATAAACAATTGTCTGCTATCGTTGAACAGCTCGGTCCCAATTGCTGTGGAGATGCTGGCATATTCATCGCAGAACATGAGAACCCCAGTGGTCTTGAAGGAACAGAGAGATCCAAAGATCAGAAGAATGTTTCAGGATGTCATTTCCAAGGAGCTCAACAAGTACGTGGACTCTTTTGACTCTATTATAGCCTCTCCAAACGAGGAGAGAATCGTCAAGACAATCGGTGCAATCAGGTTTCTCGTTGATATGGAACCTAACGCCATTGCAATCTCCAAACTGATCAAGCTATGCATCCAGGAATTATCTGATAGTTTGACCAAGGCACAGGTTAAAACAAAGGTTATCCCAACAAGTAGTGCCAGTGAACTTTCTGGGCTGATGCTGATAACGAAGGATGCTACAAATCTCGAAGTTAGCACTGGCACCCTTACTGTGCTTGATCAAGTGCTAACGAGAAAAGTCCAGGACGAACTGGCCTCTTTGATTCAAACCATTGGCTCATCAAACCCCTCTGAAATGATAGAGGATATCATCTCTTGCAGTGATAGCGATACATTGAACAAACGTGCTGTTGGCCTGTGGATCATAAATAACCTGATGACGGGATACACGAACAAGATGGACCACCCTTTCATTGCCAATGAGTTTTTGTCATTTGCTGCTGATGATAATTATGGTAGTGAAGGTCAGATGGCGTTGGAGACAGACTTTGTCTATTCAGTGTTGGAATACTCTAAGTGTATTTTGGATGACACCTCTGAAATGGAAACCACTGATGCTGTAGTGTTGGCTACAAACGTCTCGTTGGACTCTGTCTTCATCATTCAAGGCTTATTAAAACAAGACTTTAGACACGAGCTGATTGACTACATCTACCCGGTGATTGAGTCCATGGCTTCACCTTCAGAGATTGTGAGAGAACATGCCTTGAGGACAAGTATGGGAATAGCACAAGAACTGTATTCTGGCTCACTGTACGATATGGTATTGGACAATGCGGACTATCTCGTTGATTCCGTGTCTATAAGGTTGAGCAATGCTATGACGACTAGAACAACTGCAATTTTAGCTGTTTGTTTGAAAATTGCAGGGTTCAAAATCATCGAGACCTTCAAAGATGTTATGGAGATCATGTTTAGCTTGTTGGATCACTACCATGGGTACGATGATATGTGTATTGGATTCTTTGTACTGTTTGAGATTGTTGTTGATGAGATTAGTAAGAAGTACCTTTCAGATTCTGGGTTGCATAGACTGGAACTGCAAGAGAGCACGTCTACGTATAAACCATGGGGAATGACCAGTATAACACAGGTGATTTCGCTTTTGTCCAAGAGTGAACGAGACATTGAGCATTTGAAATATATGAAACCCTTAGAAGATGGCGTGGAGGATGAGATTGGCAATCTTGGAGATAGTGACGATGAAGATGAGGAGCCTTCGATGCCTGATATCAAGAAAGAATGGGCTTCTCCCGTACCTGAAGATGCGTATATGCTGCTACAACAGGTCTCCTACTATGGAGAGAGACTCTTATCCCATCCATCTACAAAGTTGAAATTACAGATCTTGAGGGTGTTGAACAAATCAATCGTCATATTTGCAACATCACCTGATAATCTATTCCCAATTATTGCCTCAATTTGGCAAATAGTGGCATCGAGTGTCAATTCAAACGATCCCAGAGTGGTTATGTTGGCCAGCGAGGTCATCTCCAAAATTATTGAATACTCCGGGACATTTGTAACGACAAGGTTTCTCGATCTTTGGCATGACTTGAAGGAAAATGAGCTTCTGGTCAACGCAGCAAGGCAAGCCACTGAATCGAAAAGAGTTGTACTACCAGGTCTAAACCAAAACTGCTATAAATCACTAGTTGATATGATTGTGATGTCTTTGAATAAATTGGGCAGAACAATCCCAGATTCAACAACAGAAGAGATGGTTAGATCGTGCATTGGAGTGATACCAGTTGACAAGTTCGAGAGCCATAGTGATGTTGCATGGCTACTTAAAAAGAATATTTATGGTGTGAAGGATGCTGAACGTCCTCATGACGTTATCATTGATGGGGAAATGTTCAAGTTTATAGAAGCTTAGTTATGATAATGATGAACAGGCTAATTGATAGTGTTGTATTGTGTGGTGATGATTCATACATAGCATCAT
>JAJMLQ010000011.1:0-83571 GCA_030569715.1 Williopsis samutprakarnensis
TTTTTCTATGAGGTAAGTCATTCCCCTCTCAAAAGTTCCCGAGTTGCCCTGTGCTTTGTTACCTTCGTTTGTTTGAAATAGCCGCTGTAGTTTTGGCTTAACCGCTGATGGTTTTCTTCAACTTGAGCACATTCTCTCGTGATATTTCTAAATTTATATATAAATAAAAGTATTGGTTTTGTGTCAAATTTGTGTTGATAATAATTTAAAATGTAAACAATACAGCGATGATTGAAAACACCCATACATTTTTGGAACGATTGCTGAAGTAACGCAAAGAAGAATTACATATATAAAAAGCAACTACATCATGATTTCTTCTAGAAGAACCACCCATCCAATCAAGCTAAAAATCGATATATATGACGCTAGAAATCATTTCTAGTGCTTGGTGGTGTTAGATTTCCTAAATATTGTTTGGTTATTAAGATATAACCAATTATATCTTGTTTTTCTCTTGATTATACCATAATACAAATCTATGAATGGCTATATCTCTGAAAGTATTAAAGATTACATTCTCATATTTTGCACATCTCTTACTTCAACTATTAGCTACAGATTGATACATTTTGGAGAACTTTTAAGCCCCATTTGCTATTTTTATTAGTATCATTCTAATGTGTCAGAACTGTGATGAGCTCATCTTGGAGAAATTTTTCACTCTCTCTCGAGGACCGCAGGTGGAGAAAACCTGCCAAAAGGGGAACTCCGTTGAAACTTGTCATCTTCCACACACACCACATATTACTTCAAGTAAATAGGCCAAGATGCTTAGAATCCCGTTGATTAGACTACCATTGGCGAGCACCAGACACTTGATTAGACAGTCAATTAGACAGCCGGCTAAACAGCCCGCTAAACAGTTCTCAACGAGCTTTGTTGCGCTGAAGAAAGTCAAGAAAGGAAGTAAGCAGGAGACAAAGTCACACCACCAGGAGGCAACATCTCAAGAGATTCAGGAACAAGATCCAAGTGCTGTTCTCCAACCATTGGAGGCGAGCTTGAAGGAATCCATTGAAGCCTTCAAGAAGAAAGTCAAAGAGACCAAGCAAGGTACTGCCAATGCCCAAATCTTTGACAAGTTGGAGGTTCCAGTGGCTCATAAGGAGGTTTATCCCTTCACTTCGGTGGCTCAGACCTCGTTGAAAGGTCGTAATCTCATCATCACTGTGTTTGATCCAAACAACGTCAAGCACGTGGTGTCCTCTGTGTTGGGTTCTGGTCTGAACATGAATCCTCAACAAGTGCCAAACTTCCCTCAACAGCTGAAAGTTGCACTCCCACCACCAACGGCAGAGACGAGAAATGCGATCCTCACTGCTCTGAAGAGAGACTTTGAACACTTCAAACAGAGTCCTTCAAAGCATTCTTTGGGATCTGCGAGACAACACGCTCTGAAACAGCTAAAGGGCTTTGAACGTAAGAACGATAAGGTGAAGAAAGTGTTACAAGACGTGGAGAAGATCTACAAGAAGTATCTCGATGAACTACAGACCGAGTTCAAAGCTGCGGAAAAGAGTGTTTCCAATTGATTTTCATCATTTATACACCGTTTTCCACCTTCTTCATTCATACAATTGAAACGTACATAGCTTGATTCTAATATTTGATACTCTTCTGTACACAGTTCATTTGGCATTCCTTGCCAATGTTCCAATGGCTTTCACCTTATTCCATATACTACCATCGTAACCTGCAACGTTCAAAGCCTTGACGAACCCCCAGGCCTTGGACTCATCCTGGATAGGATAGTCCAATGGCTTTGGTATCTGGGTAGATACAAATGGAATCTTGTCATAGCAAACTGCCTTCAGATTGCACAGGCCTTGTAGGCCTTCTTCACCTCCAAATTTACCATAACCTGAGCCCCTTTGTCCACCAAATGGTAATTGACAGACGTAGAAAGTGGCAAAGTCGTTGATGGCAACGTTTCCTGATTTCAACGAGTTGGCAACTTTGTTCAACTGTTCCCAATTTGAGCCAAATACCGAGCCTCCAAGTCCATATTCGGTGGAATTGGCAATACGGATGGCATCATCGGTATCTTCAGCTTTGAAAACCGTCAAGATAGGACCAAACACTTCTTCCTGAGCAATCTCCATCTCAGTGGTGAGATCAACGAGTAAAGTAGGTGTGAAGTAATGACCCTGTGGATAATTTGGATGTTGATATTTACCACCTCCATGGAGTAATCGTGCTCCATCACGAACTGCATCGTTAATCTGGCGTGTCAAAGTATCAAATCTATTGCTACTGATCGTAGCACCCATATCGATATCCTCCAATTGGTCAATATCTGAACCAAGTCTAAGTTGTGGCACACGTCTTTGTAAGATGGCAACGAGCTTATCGTAATTCTTCTTCGTGACAATCACTCTTTCGATTCCAATACAATTCTGACCAGCTGATTGGAAAGTTCCACGCATCACAATGGATGCAATGGCATCCAAGTCCTTCACATCATCAAGCACAATAAAGGCATCTTTACCTCCAAGTTCAACTACAACGGGTGTCAGAGATTTAGCAGCAGCGTTGCAGACATGATGAGCCACGGGTCTTGAACCGATAAAGGTGATATGGGATAAACCTCGATGTGAGGTGAAATAATCCGCATCTTCTGGCCATGTACAAACCAACTGAACCAAATCTCTATCAAATCCACATGATTCAAGACATGTCTGTACCAGATTGAGAAAGAACTGTGAAGACCATACAACTTGCTCTGAACATTTAACGATAATGGCATTACCTGTGAACAATGATGCAATGATAGGCCCCAGCATGTTATGGAATGGATAATTCCATGATACCAAAGCTGCAATGACACCCAATGGCTCATAACGAACTTCTGCTCCCTTATACGACATGAGTATATTCGAAGGTCCTGGTCTCTTAGAAGGCTTCAGCGCGTTTTCACCATGTTTGATGATCCAATTGAGCTTTTCCAACGTCACGAGGATCTCACCCATGGAGGCATCGACCATTGTCTTACCACTATCACGGCATGCCACACGTGCAATGTTCTCCTGGTTGTTCAAGATGTATTCACTAAGAGATCTCAACACCTTACGACGCTGTGCAAATGAAGAATCTGCCCACGTGACCTGGGCCTTTGTTGCTCTTTCGACAATGGCATCGATCTCTTCTCTGCTGTTAGACTTGTACTTACCAAGGTACTGTCCCGTAGCAGGACAATAGCTCTGGATATATTCAGGTTCTTCAAGGTTCTTCAACGACACAGGGTCCATACGTTTACCCTTCCAATGCTGCTTAGCCTCATCGGGGATCTCCAATGAGAACTTCACGGCAGATTCAACAGATCTCTGCTTTGACAAACGACGTGTAAAGGCAATTGACGTCAATATCGCCACAATTGAAATCACCACTGAAAAGGAAATCCCATACATAAACCTCGACCGTGACTTCACGATCAAATCTTCAAAAGTAGCAATGATATCGTTAAAAGTGTCGTTCAACACGATCTGAGAGGTGTTAAGATACACCTTGATTATGTCAGACATCGTGATCCCACTGCTTATACCCAATTCCCTTTCAAAATAACCACCAGGGGTTGTAAATATGGGTCAATCTACCGGGTTTCAGGTGCGTGCTGTTGTGTCTCGTCGTCTCGAAGCGCATCGGAGGGGGGGTTGAAATTTCGCTACGACGCTGCTTGTACGAGCCATGTGAAAAAGTGCCAGAGGGTGACTGGAAAACATCCGGACACCGCGTGCTGGTTTATATAATTGCATTATATAATTATAATTGCTGTAATTATTATTATTATGGAAAATACGGTTATTTATGGGATTATCGCTCATATAGTGCTCCAATATACAATTTTTAATTCTATTAGTACGATTGAATTGTTTTAAAATGACTATTGGCACTATTTTATTGTCTTTATCGGTAATTGTTCAACAGATTATTTCTAAAAAGATTACTTTATTTTTCACTATAACTTTTAAACAAAGAATGATTTAAATTATTTCATCTTTGTATAATCATAAATAGTGATAATTTAATCATTGTAATAATTCAAATACAACAAAATAGATATTACACATTACATTCATACACTAAAACCTCATCCATAACAGTTCTAAAACGGATCTTCGCCTTAAAATCTATACCCACATTTACTATGGGTGTACGGATGTTGGGTTCACGATGTATACGTTTAACTACTCGGTGTTATCGACAGTTTTAAAGCCTCTTCTTTCAACGTTAGAAGTACTAAACTTACTATATTGCTAGAGATACAGATATGCAAATAGATGTGGATTTCGCGAGACAAGGTTATGCAGGTTGTAGATATATAATAATGCTTTGGCGAGAGTCAATCGAATGAAGAAGGAGAATACATCACTCTTTGTTCAACACCCGTTCTCTCAATGCCAAGATCAAGTTATCAATATCTTCAAAGTTTTCAGCATCTCTGGCGAACTCTCTATGCTTTTGGCTAATGACATGCTCATCAAAATCATCGAAATGATTCTTACAATTTTCACAATAACCGGACACCTTTGGTTTTTGAGTAGAGTTCTGCTGCTGTTGTTGTTGATGCTGTAGTTGTGAAGATTGCTTTTTCTTCTCAACAATCTTCTTCTGTAAAGTACTCAACTGTTTAGAAGAAACGGTAGATCCACTTGGTGCCAATCCATTTCTGTTGAGTTGAGACTCCGCACTGGCACTAGCACCGGCACTCTGTTGTGATACCGAGCCGGCATAACCAGATGCTTGAATCTCAAATCCATCACGCTGTACAGGTTCAACGTACTTGTTTTGGATTAGAGAATGTTGTCTCATCAATGCACTAGGACGTTGGAATTCCACTGGCTGTTGCGTCTGGCATTGAGATTGAGACCGAGATTGCAATTGACTCTGTGTTTGTGACTGTTGTTGGTTTGGAGGTGGAGGTAGCATCTTTGGAGTGGAGTTGGTGTTCATTACGGTATTCTCATCTTGTGTGGTATCGATACTTAGCGTGGTATCCTCCTCCGATTCCGTTAATTCCACACCTTCATGGTTATACTTACGCTTATTGGTCTTTGCATAAACCAATTTTAGCCTTTCTCTATACTCCGCGTTCTGTTCATCCCTCATCTTCCTCTTCAATACCTTACGAGGCTCCATCATATCAGAAGGATCAGCCTGGAATAAGGAATGACCATATGAAGATTCGTGGAAGTGAGGCCATGGCTTCTTATGATCATGCTTGATATCTTTTGACTTCCATTCCCTAACAGCAATGGGTCTCACTATACCACGGATGTCATAGACATAGAAAAATGGGCCTTTGAAATAGATGAAATCATCACGTTTGGCATTGGGATCCCGATCTGCTGACATACCGTGTAATTTCTCATCGTTCAACATGGTTGATAGTTGATGGTCCTTTGGCCCATCTGGAATAGGCTCACCCAAGTTCCTGAAGAATCGGAAGGTCTTATCATAGTCCCATATCTTCAACCCAGGTTGTGAAACCATATTTCTCGGAAGTTCACTCTTAGGACGTCTGGAGATAACAGTAGTCACAGAGTTATCAAAGAACTGTTGAATACGTGACCCAACTCCTTGAAAAAGCTTCATAGCTCTTTCCCTATCATTGCGCTTCGGCTCTTGGTCGTTGATGTCAAAATATACAACGCATGTTGTCATTATCGCACGCCATTTCCTTTGCCATTCCGGTAAGGTATAACCAACAACAGCGTCTCCATGAGCTGACCGTACCGCATTAGTCTTTTGACGCTTAACACGAGGCGAGTTCGTACTGATGTCCCTTAGAGCTTGTCGTTGGTCCATCGTAGTAGAAATGTCGTATGGCACGGTGCTTTGTATATGTAAATGATGCTTTGTTTACCTGTGTATAACGATCGACAAGAGTGGCAGCCTCAGGAGGCGAATATGAAGGGGGAAAACAAGTGACAGATGGAACCGATGATGAAGACAATACACCGAAGCAATAATCAATCAACCGCTGTGATTTATTCGATGGAGCGCCAGTGTTTTATTCCTTTGTTTTGATTTCCTTCTTCTTCACGTTTGAAGAGAGTGCAAAATTAGAAAATACAACCATAGCGAAAGCACGCCAAAGGGTAAAAAAAAAACAACGGAAAAACAAAAAACAAAACGCGGTTGGAAATTTCCGACGTGAGGTTTCGGGAGGGTAACATTTTGACCTGGAGATTAAATTTTTTCCCCTTCTTCCTCATCTTCTTCACTGTTTCCTCATCACTATTTCACCAGGCTCATCTAATACTCTGTAGCGGTTTGAACATCAATACAAGGAGACGGTGATGTTGAGGTGTGTGTTTAGAAGCCATGTGAGCTCGGTGTGTTCGTCACGTGCCGTGAAAGCGTGTTGTTCTAAGCCGCTGTTGTACTCGAGACATATGTCGTGCTCATCGCCAGCGTACGCTAAGAAGAAGCCCTTGAAGGTGAAGACTCTCACGATTCCAAAGTTCACCAGTGTGGCGTCGCTGGCAAATATCCTTAACGTACGTTATGAGAAGCTTCTCGTACGGTTGGAGGAGATGGGATTCGAAGACCTGACCTATAACTTCATCCTTGATCAGGAAACAGCAGGGCTCATCGCCGATGAATACGGATACGAGGCCCACTTTGTTGAGGAAAAGGAAGGCGAGGACTTGAAACCAATGGAGATCCCTGAGGATACGTCGAGTTGGAAGATCAGACCTCCTATTGTGACGATTATGGGCCATGTTGACCACGGGAAGACGACGATATTGGACCATTTGAGAAAATCGTCCATAGTTGATCAAGAACATGGTGGTATTACACAGCACATCGGTGCCTTCTCGGTGAAGACTCCCGTGTCAAAGAAACAGATCACTTTCCTCGATACTCCAGGACATGCTGCCTTCCTTAAAATGAGACAGCGTGGTGCAGATATGACCGATATAGTGATCCTCGTGGTGGCAGCTGACGACTCTGTGATGCCTCAGACTAAGGAAGCTATTAAGCACATCAAACAGTCTGCAGTGCCTGTTATAGTTGCCGTGAACAAATGTGACAAAGAGAGTGCTAACCCTGAACGAGTCATTGCCGATTTGGCCAACAACGACATTGACGTTGAAGATTACGGTGGTGAGACACAGACGGTTAGGGTGTCCGGTCTCACAGGGATGAACATGGACAAGTTGGAGGAATCCATCATAACGCTCTCTGAGGTCCTGGACATCAGGGCACCAGATAAGAACGTGCCAGTGGAAGGATGGGTCATTGAATCACAGTCTAAGAAAGGTATGGGTCCATTGGCCACTGTACTGGTTCGTCAGGGTACTTTGAAGAAAGGTGACGTTCTCGTTGCCGGAAAGACATATTGTAAAGTGAGATCTATGAAGGATGAACATGGTAAGCCTGTTAAACAAGCACATCCTTCCACTCCCGTAGAGGTTTGGGGGTGGAAGGAGGTTCCAGAAGCAGGCGATGAATGTCTTCAGGCTAAGGATGAGGCACAGGCTAAGAGAGTGGTTGAAACTAGAATTCTGAGGGAGGAGAGATCCAAACAGGTTGAAGATATTGATGTCATTAACAAACTGAGAGTCGATGCGAAGAAAGAGATGGAGGAACGTGAAAGATTGGAAGAGTTACGTAAGTATGGTCTCGAAGAGGATGATATCACCTCTGGTGAAGAACCTACAGATGGTAAACCAGCTCAGCAGAACGTCAACTACATTGTCCGAGCAGATGTTAGCGGGTCTGTTGAGGCAATTGTGGAGTCCATCAAGGACATTGGAAACGACGAGGTGAAGCTCACCATTCTCAAACAAGGAGCCGGTGCTCCAACTGACTCAGACCTGGAAAGAGCTCAAATCTCCAATGCTGAGATCCTCTGCTTCAACATGAAGGTTCCAAAGGACATTGAGAACAAAGCTGCCAAAATGGGTGTTGTTCTGAAGAATCATAATGTGATCTATCATCTCATCGAAGACGTCACTGCGGAACTTTCAAGCAAACTGGCACCTACCATTGAGCTCAAGGTGAGAGCCGAGGCCGAGGTTAAGGAGATCTTTGAGATCAAAGGTAAACGTAAAACAGTCTTCAAGATTGCCGGCTGTAAAGTCACCTCTGGCACAATTGAAAAGAAGTCCAAAGTGAGAGTGATGAGAAACGATCTGGAGGTTTACAGAGGCAAGTTTGAAACCATGAAGCATCTGAAGGACAATGTGCTAGAAGTCAAGAAGGGTAAAGACTGTGGACTATCGTTCGAAGACTGGTCTGATTTTAAACCTGGTGATGTGATACAGGCCTACGAGGAGAACGAAATACCAAGATACTTGTAAATAACATACACAGAGAAAATACAACATCATGTACATATTCTATACCAGAAGGTGGGGACTTCACTTCTTTGTAATAGGTTCCTCCCATTGAACGCCTACCCATTCCTCCACGTATCCAACGTTTCTACTGCTATTGTCGCCATCGTTTAGACCAGGCATATAGTCTTCTCTATCCGTATAGACAAGGATTGTTCCCCATTCGATACCTCCAGTTATCTCCACTTTGTCTCTTTCGAAATCGATGATGGCCTTGGGCATCACCTGTAGTTCAAATTGTCTTGAACTTGAAGGATTATAACCTGGGTTTGGAACCAGATTCTTGGAGATCTTCATTGACGTTTCATCCTTCGAGCTGAACAACAACGGAGAACCACCAATATCATAGCGGAGTACTTGTAATGGATTGTATTCCACAATCTCTGAAAAGTGCTGGAACGATTTATCCTGTAATCCGGCAGCTATGGCCTGTTGTTCGTTCGACAGTTCTCTTGACGATGATGAGCCACCAACCTCCTTCTCAAATTCCAGCGCGGAGTCGTTGATAAGAACGTTATCAGGGAGCTTCTTGGACTGTTGTTTCTTCTGAAACTTCTCCTCATCAACGTAGAGGAAGTAGCCCGGATACTCTGGTAATTCCTTCACTTGCTTAGCACTATCGATGGTCTGTCGCTTCTTCAGAGGCTTCGTTTCAGCGGCTTTCGTCGCAACAGAGGCAAAGTCCTTGAAGTCTTCTTGCTTCGTTGCAAACGGGTTTGAACTTCCAGAACTAAACGGATTATCACCAAAGGGGTTCCGTTGTTCTTCCGCCACTTTGTCATCTGTTCCAAACAGTAAGTTCTTTCCCTCACCAACGTCCAACTTGGAATCCAGCTGGTCATTTAGATCTTGTCGTTTCAGCTCTTCCATACGGTTAGGGTCCTTACAAACTGCTCTCAGGGCCCTTATAGAACCAGGCTTTCTATTGCACTCCGACCTCTTGCACCCAAATACGTAGACGATTCTGTCGTAATAACAGCCCTCCAGAGGGGCATAAGCTTGTAAAATCAGAGCCATAGGACTGGAACAGTTCTTACACTTCAGCAGAGACTCATCAGGTCTGGAGCCTTCGAACCAGACGGGTTGTCCCCCAATGAACGAGTCCTCTATCGATGGCTCATCGTCACTCTTCTCAATCTCAATATCAACAAATCCAAGCGAAACACCAGATGAACGTGGCAACGTGGAATCTTCCTCATCAGAGGAATAAACATCTATAGAAGCCATCTGTTAGCACCGGTATACAGGCTTCTATCTCGAGAATTACTACTCGGCTAGTAACATCTGCGATGAGATGACAAAATTTTGCGTCCTCACGCTCGGCAAATAGAAATACCATAGAAACAAACAATACGGGCGGAGTTTACGCTCAAGAGCGGCGGATATACAGAAGCTGTTTTGAGATGGCTACACGGTGAAAAGAAAAATATGGGCGGCTAATCACAACGCGATGATTCAACAGTGTATTAAAGGCTTTGGGTGGGCGGTTATGAACCAATCAGAGCGGTAGAGAGCCGTGAGCTGGTGGTGGTGTTAGTGCTAGGGTGTTAGGGTGTGTTGTAGGGACAATTTCAAGCGTTAATGTGAAGCTCTGGGGTTGGCTTGGTAACCGCATCAATCAACAACTTGACAACGTCTGCCTTCTTCTCCGCGGCGGTCTTTTGAATCTCCACGAGTTCCACTTTGACTTGTTCCTCTGCCTCTTTCTCTGCTGTTTCGTTCAAGCCAGAATGCTCAGCCTCAAATTGCTTCAACTCTTGTTCCTTCTTCTGTTTATAAGCGGCAATCTCAGCGGCAGCGTCAGTCTTTGCCGCTTTGAGACGAGCAGTTCTGTAAGCTCTTGCCTCAGAAACGATCTTGTGTGCCTCCTTCTCAGCGTTCAGAAGCGTTTGAATACCTGTTTGTGTTGACTATAATGATGAACCTGTTAGTAACTGGGGACAGAGGGAGTTCACTCTCACAACGACAAATCCATACTGGAATTGACGTTGGAAACGAGCCATACACATAACATGCTCAGTTGAGTCATTGACTTACCATTGTTGACTGCTATTATATGATCACCACAACTGTGTATAGAGAGAGCGTTGTTGGTGGTGGGGCCTGTTTGTGCTGTTTCCTTAAAAGGGGGATGTCCTTGTACTTGATTTTTGGGAAAGGTGAATTTGGCTGTATAGTTAATAAAGAGTAGGGTAACCTGTGGATAATTTGAGGTAATATATTAAACAGCATTTGTGGAAAAACAGCATTTGTGGAAAAACAAGAAAGATCCGGCATGGTGTAGTGGCTAACATCGGTCGCTCTCACCGACCAGCCCGGGGTTCGATTCCCCGTACCGGAAATCCTTTTTTTTACATTTTGTAACGAACATGCCCTTCTACAACAAATACTGCATATAAGCACATATATCTGCATAATATGTCAGGGACTGTAGAAGCGCATGTTTGAAATCTTTGTTCTAAGCAATTACTACAAACAACGTCTTTGTGGCACAACATTTTTTTTGGGGGGGGATTTGTATGTATAAAAAAGTGAAAGATCTGATGATAGTTTTGTCATTCGTTATTGGAATCTATTGGTTTAAGTCAGAGTTAGCTTAGCAGGCGGTTGTGAGACAAAGGGCACTGTCTTTATTACAGCTATCGTATATATGAGAAGTTAGGTGACATTTCCTAATAATGCTGTGTAAAGTTGCTGAAGTGAGTGTTCCAGACGCTATCAAATCGTTGAATTCAGGTGTTGTTGGTGCTATACAGAGTACAAGGTTTGAGGTAGATGAAACCAAGACCAATATGGAAGAAGCACCTGACGTTGGTGGTGTGAATGATGTTGAACATGTGGATGGTGAAGATAACAACAACGATAAAGTTGGAAGCGATACCGAAAACAATTTGCAGTCCATGGAAGACAATGATATGGTGTACACACCTTTACAGAGTGCAAGCCCATTCCTAGTTTCAAGCGCTGGTGATATAAAGCTGGAGACGCTAAGCCTAGGACAGTTGAGCAGCAACAGTGATGCGAATTTACTCACCGGGTTCTCGAGTGCCTTGGTGGCATTGGCATTGATGCAAATCAGTGCATCCACAGTCAATAGGGTTACTCCATCCATTACAGAGTATACAAGCTCTTCTAAATTATCACCACAAGTACTAGATTATGAGGATTTATCACCTTCATCGAAACGGGAATTTTCCAGAAGGAAAATAATAGAAGAGATCTTAGAAACGGAGGAGAGCTATATAAGTTCCATGAGAATACTCTCGGGGTTTTATCTTTCAACGCTCATAGAAAAGGGAAACAATGGTGTTCCCTTGAGATTGCTTCGTGATTACGTTGACATTTTGATACAATCGCATGAAAGCTTCCGAGATCAATTACAACAGTTGTATTCATTATCATCCAGAAATTCTTTTATCAACAACTTCCCTAGTATTAGTGAGGAGTATGACTCAAAGACAAAGAACCTATGCTCTCGCAGCTCACCAGTGATGGCCGCTTTAGTTGCTGAATTGATAAGCAAGAGACTGATATCTGTTTATATTTACCAGGAGTACAATAGCATTTACGATTTAGTGTTGAAGTTGATGCAATCTAAGGAAGATGATCCTGATATTGGGAAAACCTTGACAATGGGTTATCAAAACTTCTTGGAAACATCTGGAGCCATTGGCACGAGAATGGACTTGTCGTTTGTCTCTTTGATATCGAAACCAATTGCAAGGATCTCCAAGTACAAGTTATTCTTAGAGACGTTAAGAAAGATGACACCAATTGAAGATGATCAGTTGTGTCACAGAGCTATTCAGGATAGCATTATTCAAACGGAATACTGTCTTATGGAAGTCAATCGATATGGATTGCAAGAGAAGAGTATGGCAAATAAATTGTTTGAGAGTTTGGTATTCCCTTCGAATTTGCTTAAATTTCCAGTGGAATACTTGGGGTTCCCAGTGTTAAAAGGTGCAATGTACAGTGCCTGGGTAGGGAAGGATTCCCAAATTCAGTGCCAGTTACTCGGTGTCTTCTTATTTAAGACGCATATAATATTGGCCAATGTTATCAGGCCAAATAGATACGAAGTCAAGTTCTTGATCCCACTATCAGTCTCAAAGATTGTGGAGTCCAACGATTCTCATGGGGGTATTCATACGAACTACGAACATTGTTTCAAGCTCATGTTTGAGCATAAATATCAGTTATTTGAGCTACTCTTACTATCCACAGATTCTCACGAATCAACTGTTTGGAAGGAAAAGCTACATATCATGACTGACTTCATCAATGGACCTTATCAATTTGATTATTCTTCCTCAAAGTTCAACGAAGAACAGGGAACACATTCGTCTTGTATAATTCCATCTCCATTTCGGGCATTTGATACAAAGCTTGATAAGACCATGACATCATTCATAACGACTACATCAACTGGCTCAATAAGAAGACACCTTCATCGTCGATACATAGCATCAGATTATGGTAACCTTGGAGTCAATGATAATTGTTATTTCTGTCAGGTGTTTCCAATTGACGTTGAACTAACACCATGTGATGCAGCTACTGACAATGCATCGGATTATGCAAGGAATAACAGTACAATGACTCCTTGTAAATCTTCGGTTATACATCTTAAGGAGCTAGATAAATCTAGAATTGAGAATCAATTGGAGGAACTTTGGAGTGATGAGTTGATATCTACCAGCTTTCTCAGCAGGAGGGTCAAGAGCACATCTTCTAGAGCTCATTCTAAGATCAAGAGATCAACAACTAGAGAATTTGGCCAAATTACTTCAAGAGACCAGGATCTGCAAGTGGAGTTGAATGAAGAAACTACATCAAAAAGAGTTTCACTTATGAGAAAGACATCTATAGTCCTTGGAGATGCATTGAGGTCGATACTAACTGGTTCAAAGTATTGAGTCCTTTTCTTTTTTCTTTATTCATTGGTCAATGCTCATCTGCTTTGGTCAATATCCAAATTTAGAATCATTTGTTGATGTCCATGTCTTGTTATTCACATCTGGAGAGCTCCTGTGTTCACCCTCTTTACAGATCTTCACAATGATATCCTCGATAACCTTTGTATGGAATTCTGATTCCAAATCCAAGTCGGAAGCTTCATCCAAGACACCCGTGGAGCCTCTTCCAGTGTTTGGGGTATACACTGTAAACCCACCAGCAACAACGCTGGACAAGGGGATAGATGAGTCCTTTTGGAATCTTTCGATAATATCGTCATTTTCAACAAAGACGATGAAGTCTCTGTGTTCACCTTTGAAGAAGACCTTAACTGGATCTGACATTTTGATGTTGATTATAGGGATGAGTGAGTATTAAACTGAAATTAATTGGAGGGAGTAGGAGAAGAAAACATTGAACGATAGAGTCTAAGAAGGGGCTTTCAACCCTTTATATACTTTACCAAGTTTCAATGGAAGTTAGTTAAAAAGACCAAGGAAAGGCCACATGTTTGTTTGATTGCTATATATAAAAGAGCAAGTAAGGCCAAGTCACGTGACATAATACTGGAACTACGTCATTGGGCATATCATCTTCTCTTTCTTAAACGAGACAGCGTAGTAGTGCTACAATTAGTGTGAGAATTACACACTTATTGGATGCAACATATCATCATGATTCATTCATTAGTATTAGTTTGTGTATGGTTTGCATAGTGCGTAGCCAATGTTGTGAATGTGTGTGTGTTTATGTCTTTAGGCAGCGTCCGCAGTGCGTACAGGCTTTTTCATTATCGTTGCTTGTTCACCAGTACGGACGATTTTCCGACCTTCAGAGTCTTGTTTCAATGGTACGTCTTTGTTCTCCTGCTGTTGCTGTCTCCAGACGATCTGTTCAGTTCCTCCACTGAGAATTGCCACCCTCATGGTGGCCAAGAGGTTGTGAGCTGCTGTTGAATGGTCGTAGACCGCACCGTTGAAGGCCGAAGTAGCATCTTTGCCTATGGAGGAGCGAATCAAAGCCAATCCGCCTGGATGGTCGTTCATGAACGGTGTAACGTCATGAACAATTCCTGCAACGGCAACCAAAGCACGTTGTGGAGCTTCTTCTTTGGCCCACCTCTTGAATTCTTCTGGTGATACTGTGGGTAACTTTTCAATAGGCACTCCCCAGTTTAGCTTTGCCCTTTTACGGTCAATGATCTTCTGCTGCTGTTGTATCAAACATTGGTTTATAGCAGCATTCGAAGATCTGTACAAGTTCCAAACGAAGCCAAACTTGGACATTAAGAACAAGTGCCATTTAACAGGGTCAAAATCGTACCAATGAATACCGTTACGGTAATCCGCAGAGAATTCATGATGGAAGTTATTCATACCTTCACCAAACGTCAAGAAGGAGAAAAGCCAATTATTTCTCATACTCTTACGATCATCAAATGGACGAGTACCCAATACGTGACCAAGTGAGTTTACAGAGAAAAGTGTATGTTGCACCAGTGCACCTCTTAGTAAGCCTGCAAATACTAGGCCTCCAAGATAATCATCCCAGAAAACACCACAGATAGCACTTGGGATCAAAACGCTGGTGATGAAAACCAGACCCCAATAATTGGCATCTTGCCATACAACTAGTGGATCCCTTTCCAAATCATCACCAGTGCATTCTCTAATGGAATTCTGCACTTTGATATGAGGCTTGAAGAGAAGCCAACCCATATGGCTCCACAGAATACCCTTTCTTATAGAATGAGGGTCCTTTTCAGTATCGACATACCTGTGATGGGCTCTATGCATAGCAGTCCACCATTTGATGGAGCCAAGACCACAGCTTGAACCGAAAACAGCATAGACAGTCTTAACCCAGGGCATCGCCTGGAATGATCTATGTGCCCATAGCCTGTGATAGCCTGCTATAAAGCAAGTACAGGTGAAACAGTAATACACCAGGGAAAACTTCAACGTGTTCACGTTCCAAGGCAGCTCAATAGCATAGAACAATGCACACAGGGGAATCACAACCGTTATCAAAGCACCTGACCATTGAATATGACGATACCAATTCCACAGCGTCCATTGTTTCTCATGGAGTTGCCTTCTAAGCGTCGGTTGTGACTGCCTTTTCACTCTTTGAGCCGTAGGTTTCTGTTCCAGAGACATGGATCTTCACCAGCTCGCCCACGTGGTTCTTTCAACTACCAAGCGCTTAGTACTGAAGCGTTAAAAGAGAAAAGAAGCTGTATAAGAAGAAGCTGTTAGGTAGTAAAAATCCAACAAAGTGAAGGAAAAGTGGCATTTTGGGAAAAGGGACCGCGCGCTCATAACCATGAATGTGGTCTTACCGAAACGTTTCTTTTTTTATTTTCCTCCCTTCTTCTTTTTCCTCTTTTGAAACTTTATTTTGGTTACCACGGTTACAAACTTTTTCTTCAACTTCTGAGGAAGTTATTACTTGATTTGTTTATTTTGAGAGAACTCTTTCATATTAAACGAGTTTTTGCTTTTCACGTAAGCCAGTATTAAGAGGTTAGAAACATGAGTTCTAGAGCACTCAGGAGACTGGAGAGGCAGAGGGAGAAGCTTGCCTCTGAACAAACACCGGAGGTTGATGATGAGGTTGAATACCAACCACCACCACCACCACAACAACAACAGAAGAAGAAGAACCTGTTTGCACTGATTGGTGACGATTCCAACGATGGTGTTGATGATGATGGCAGTGATACCAATGATGATAGTGACGAATCTGTAAAACAAGAGCCTATAAAGGTTTCTCTACCTACAAAGTCCCAGAAAAGAAAGAATAAGAAGAAGGCAAAGGCCCAGGCTCCAAAGGAAGATTCCGAGGATGAGTTTGATAAAGTGTTAAAGGAATACGGAATTGAGCCAGAACAAGCCATAGATACCACACAGGAACTCGATTTGGATGAGGATGATGAAGATGACACCACTCACTTTATATTGGATCCATCTTTTAGATTCTTTACTCCAAGGAAACAGGTGAGGTGTGCTAAACTGTTGTCCGTTGATACCAAGGACTTAGACCCGGATAACGAATTCAAGAAATTATTTGGAAAGTTATCACAGGAGGCCATTGACGATGCGGATTCTACAACTTCGACGTCGATACCACCTGAGGATCTACAAAAGATCAGAAGAATGGCAAGAATCGTCAGAGGTTGGGGAGGTCGTGATAGAAGATCCATACCAGGTACCACTAGAAAATTAGTATTGACAAAGATCAGAGACGATTGGATACCGACCCAAAAGAAAGATATGGTTATGGAAGAGCTTACCGATAGGGAAATTGTACAGGATAGATTATCCACAAGTGAAGATTGGATCGATGTTATCAAGGACGACGTCACCACTGAGTTGAAATACGGCATAAAGTACTACAAATTTGAAAGGGGTGATGATTCAAAGATGACAAACTCCCAATTCTTTGCATCTGTTGTTCTCAGACCCAATCATGAAGCAGTTGCCCAATTATTGGGTAGATATCCTTATCACGTTGAAACCATCCTTCAAGTCGCACTGATATTGATCAGACAAGGTGATAAGTCCAATTCGAATGGGTTAGTGGAACGTGCACTTTTTGCCTTTGACCGTGCTTTT
Source organism: Williopsis samutprakarnensis (assembly GCA_030569715.1). Taxonomy (NCBI): domain Eukaryota; kingdom Fungi; phylum Ascomycota; class Saccharomycetes; order Phaffomycetales; family Wickerhamomycetaceae; genus Williopsis; species Williopsis samutprakarnensis. Next base: position 16,925 of record JAJMLQ010000011.1, read on the forward strand.
AAACAATCGTTTGAAATAGGCAATGGTCTCTCGAGATTGCCTTTCAACTACTACTTGAACCGTGAGTTTTATCTTGCTATCTTTAGATACATCCAAGTCTTGACTAAAAAGGGTACACATTACACTGCATTCTCATATGCCAAACTTCTGTTATCATTAGATCCATCAGAGGATCCATTTGGAGTGAGATATTTCATAGATTTTTACGCATGTATTGCTGGTGAATTCCAATGGCTTGTTGATTTCGTAAACAGTGCATTGGTCAAGACGTATACGAAATGGTATACTCCAGGATTGGCATACTCATCTCCATTGGCATTGCTCTCTTTGGGTAAAGCTAAGGAAGCTAAAGAGGCTTTACAAAGAGCCTTTGTTGTACATCCGTATACCGGTTATAAACTATTGGAGAGCATTGGATTGGCTGACGATATCCCAGTTAATGATTACTCTGTTTTCGAAGTTGGACCTGAGATAGAGGCAATGACAACTGCCTATTTACTACAAGCTCCTGCTATCTGGAAAGATTCTCAAGATCGTACCTTCTTACACGATACTCTACTTGAATTTATTCGAAGTAAAATATCACTGGATAACACCAGAGAGAAAAATGGGTTAATACCAGATAACTTCATCAGATTTGCCATCTTATCTGATGAAGGTAAAGTAATGGCAAAGATTCCAAAGGAATGGTGGGAGGAGAATGAAATCTTTGAGTATGACATTTTACCACCAAGAGTTGGAAACGTGGAGAGATTGGAAGATTTCATAGACGATCGTATCATGAATTCGTTTACCGATGATGAGCATTTGATGGAGATGGTAAGAAACATGAGTCTACAAGAATTGATTGACAATGCACCACATGATTAGGCCATTTGAATATTATAAAAAGGCTTATATATATATAAATCTTCCGTTGAATTGGATGAGTAGTGGCCCAAACATAATGGCACCAACACCCGGACACCCCAACCAAAATATTTCGCGAAGTTTTGAACTTTTTTTCTCCCTCGCCAAATTTCGCAAGGGGAGCTTCAAATTTCCCCCCCTTGGAAATAGAAAGCTTTTTATAAACAACCGGAAACGTTGAAGTTTTTTGTCTTAAGACCAGAGGGGAAAAGGAACAATGAACTTCATTACACAAAGAGTTGCAAGTGGAGTCGTTAGAGGTACCACCAAGAGCCTTCTTTCATCGAATATCTTGAGAACCAACGTTGTTGGTATCAAGCGTTTCCAATCTTCTGTTACAACACCTCCATTGGGGAAAGATGTCCCATTACAAGAGGATGGTTATCCATACGTTAAGCCTGAGTTGTACTATTACAGAGACCCTGATGCGAAGTGGGATGATCCACAGAACCGTCGTAACGTTGGTGAATTGTTGAACCCAGATGATGACATTTTGAACTTGTGGGCTCCAACTTACTACGACACTGTTTCGGATTCCACTGCAGTTTCATTCCAACTGATATTCTTTGCAGGAGTGGGTGTCTTTAGTGCCTTTATGTATTTCTTTTTCTATCCAGAACGTCGTGCTGTTCCAAGGGAATATCCAGATGGGCTTGCACGTGACTTTGGTGCTAAGAACGATGAGGAAGCCGCATTGTACGGTATGAGAGTGGACAAGACATACTAAGAAAGTCTTAAATTTGCCTTAACTTATCTATTTTATTTATTTTCACTTATTTATTCATCCAAAATATATACTTTTGATCCGTCTACTATGTCAACAAGGTAGGTCCATACGCCCAAACACCCAGACATCTATACACCCGGACACTGGAACATCCAAACACCAGATCCTTGATCAGAAATAAAAGTTTTCTCCCACGGTGCGGGCTCACGCGGGCGCGTGTGAGCCCGCGTGTGCCCGCGTGTGCCTTCACTGGCAAACACTTTCCAACATTTCAAAATTTAACGAGCTTTCAGGGCACAAAGATCAAAAAGTCAAAACACACAAGAAAAAAAAACATAAAAAGCTTTAACCCACAACGCAAAAACATACACAACCGTTGCTATAAACAGGACAAATAATAAGCGTCAGAGTAGAGCGCTTAGGTTGAAAGAAGAACAACTGTGTTGTGTTGAAACAGAGGTTTCCATCCACGTTAACCATTCGTCACCAGTGAAACCAGATCAAGTTCTATACCACTTGAAAGATCAAATAAACAAACTGAAAAAAAAAAGAGAACATATCATTCCTTCCGTGATCTCAAAAATACGATTGAATCTCTAACGAAGTGGTTTGTTTTGATTTCTTTGATTTCTGTTTGTGTTTGTGTTTTGTTTTATCATTTTTGTTTGAAGTTTTAAAATTACCCGCTGTCTTTCTGCCTTACGATTTGGTGTTGTTTCTATTTCCATTATTTTAACCAATTTGTGTGTGTTTTTTTTACATTTTGTTGAAGTTTTAAAGAAAACAAACATCAACAGTTTCTACGATTTATTTTATATTGTCCATTTCAATTTCTGTTTTCCATCTCTCTGTTTTGTTTGCTTTTTCATTAAATCTGTCACGTTTCATTTTTACTGTTCTTGATTGAAAATGTCTTACAACGGTTATTCTCAACACCCTCAGCATCAAGGCTATCACCCACATCGTCCACAGCAACAATCGATGTTGCGTAACAACTCTACTCAGTTATGGATGGGAGAGTTGGATCCATTTTGGGATGAAAGTTTCATTAAGGCCATTTGGCAATCGTTTGGGTTTGTTGATGTGAACGTTAAGATCATCAAGGACTTCAAAACGGGGACTCAAGCGTATAACGCTGGGTATTGCTTTGTTGAATTCCCAAATTTAAACCAGGCCTCGGATGCACTTTCTAAGAATGGTTCTCGTATTGCAAACACAAACAGATTACTCAAGTTGAATTGGGCATCTGGTGGATCCGCTGGAAGAAATAACAATGTCAATGTCAATTCCGGTACTAACGGTAATGGAAATGGTAATGGATCTAACGAGACTTCCATCTTTGTTGGTGACTTGGCACCTGATGTCACAGAGTCCATCCTTTTCGAGTTCTTTGCATCTAAATATCCATCGGTTACAGGTACAAAGATCATGGTTGATATGCAATCAGGGTTATCGAAAGGTTATGGGTTTGTAAGATTTTCTGGTGATACAGACCAACAAAGAGCCCTTGTAGAAATGCAAGGGGCTGTTGTTAACGGACGTCCAATTCGTGTGTCCACTGCAGTACCAAAGAATCGCCACCAAGGACAAGGTCAGGGACAAGGACAAGTACAAGGTCAACAATTCCAACAGAGATTCCCTAACCAATATCAATCACAGCAGTTTCCAAACCAGCCACAACAATTCCAACAGGAACAACTACAGCAGCAACCTCTACTATCCACTCCTAGGGCTCAACAAATCTTGGGATCGTTAGATTCCCAATACCAACCACCGCTTAACCAGTTTACAGATCCTAATAATACCACTGTTTTCATCGGTGGGTTGAGCTCTGTCGTGACAGAAGAGGATCTGCGCCTGTATTTCCAACCTTTTGGTGATATCACTTATGTGAAGATTCCAATTGGTAAAGGCTGTGGATTTGTTCAATATACGACTCGTACGTCTGCTGAATTGGCCATTTCAAAGATGCAGGGATACCTTATTGGTAACTCTAGGATTAGACTATCTTGGGGCCGTTCTAATGCAAACCCGAAGGGTCAGCATATGCAGTATAAACCTCAACAAGAATTACCTGTACTGTATGGATTTGATCAAGAACCTCAACAATTCTCACAGATCCCTCAACAGGGTTCCATTCCAGGTATAACTGGTGAATTTGGAGTTGAGAAGATTGTCCAGTCCGCTACAAAGACTCAATTCGAAAGAGATAGATCAGAAGGTATGGATCAATCAAGATTGAACCAACTATACCTCGCTGCTCGTGATGGAAGACTCGATACCATCGACTCTCTTTCTAACGGATTTGCCTTTTGATTATTCGTTGAAGTTCCTCTCAATGTTCTTTTGTCAAGGATGTGTGTATGTCAACGCTCAGCGCCATACTTACCAGGAAATCCTTGCACTTTCACGTTTGTCTTTATGTTATATTTGTGTTTGTTTCCTTTATTCTTTGCTTGATATCGTGAGCTCAGTATTACTTGACATGACTTGTTGTTTACCTTGTTTCTCCTCTTGTTTGAGATTTCTTCTTTTGTTTATCACTTAGTTTCTTATCCATGTTACATGCATTGCTGATGGTTGTTTTTTTTGTTTGCCTCGTCATTATCTTTTTTTACGATCCCATCCGTTTTTTGAGCTTTATGTCATTCTTACGCTGTGCATACGTGTTTTGTTTACTGCTATTAGTGAAGGTACCCTTCTAAGTCTTGATATGGCACCATTTTAAACTAGTACTATCGTCTGTTTTTTATCACGATTTTTTCCTTTTTCCAGTGGGGGGGACTCTTACTTATTCATAAATACACTATTATTCTACTCTTGTCAATAACCGATATGTAGTTGCTTTGTTTATACCAATTAGTATCACATCATTGTTTTAAATTATGATGTCTGTAGAGATCCAAATAACTCAGGATGAAAAACAAGCATTGCTTCAGTTTTTGAGGTTGGTTGTATAGTGTAGTGGTTATCACTTTCGGTTTTGATCCGAACAACCCCGGTTCGAATCCGGGTACGACCTTTTTTTGAATACCGCCCGCTATTAATGGCAGACACCGAATTGTGGTTATCGAATATCAGCATTGAAAATATTTAGTAACCAATAGAGGTGCTTTACAAGTCTCTTAATATGCCTTTATATATACACAGGTGCATTCTTTAAGATAAAGCATTCCGTTGAGGTTTGCATTTAAGTTGTTCATCAATCTAAAAGTTCAACTGTGGTTGCAAATTGTTGATGATTGGCCTACAAGCCAAAGTAAACCGCAATCATCAGTCACTCGTTACAGATAATACCATGCATCGTATCGATTATAAAACAGATATACACTAATCGTAATAGTAACCATTGGCAATATATCTGATCATATATTCATCAATGTGACCGAACCCTTCATCATCTTGACCAAACGATTCGTGCTGTCCTTTATTATCTTCATTAGCTTCATTTTCGTGGAAATCAACGTCGTCCAAGTTGACCTCTTTCATGGCTTCTTTAGCAGCCTTGGCATCAGTTTCATCCTCAGCTTGTGCCAATGCACTGTTGAGCTTTGTTGAATCACCGAATAATGGTTTAGAATCATTCAGATCATCATTACTTTCATCGCCCAGTAAATCTTTCACAGAAAGCTTACTGAAATAATCAGTTGTGAATTCACCTTCTTGAATAACAACGTTATCCAAATGTCTCTTCTGATTAGCCTTTTTCAAAATGTTGGATTCAATGGTATACTCAGATACAAATCTGTAGATGTGAACGTCTCTGGTTTGTCCGATACGGTGACAACGATCTTGACACTGCTTATCCATTGCGGGATTCCAATCAGAATCATAGAAGATCACAGTATCTGCACCGGTAAGATTAATACCTAGACCTCCAGATCTAGTGGATAGAATAAAGACCGTGATCTTTGGATCAGAGTTGAATCTCTCAGTGAGAACTTGACGATCCTCAATCTTTGTAGCACCATCAAGTCTCATATATCTGATACCCATGATATTCAAGAATTGTTCTAAAATATCTAACACTTTAGTCATTTGAGTAAAGATCAATGCACGATGACCTCCATCCTTTAATTGTTGCAAAAGCTTGGAAAGCTTCTGCAATTTTCCACAGTCGTACAGCAATAAACTCTTATCAGGAAATTGAATGGATAATTTCGTCTGTATCTCATGGAAAGGGTTTTCTATCTGTATCATCTTTGAAGTCAGTTCATTCTCAAGTTCCCTTGAAACACTGAGCTTTCTCATGTTCAAAGTCACAACTGCAGGCGTGACAAATGCAAACCTGTCCACAGTATCTTTCATGTGTAAGATCCTTGTCTTCAGAGGTTTTATCATTTCACCACCATACGATGGTTGTAAATCAAGTGGTCCAACGACACTAAGAAGTTTCACGACATTAGCACCATAGACTGGCATCTTCCCACATCTTAGCTGATTCAGATATAAAACTTGCTCCAAATGGCTCTTTAAATTCTTCTTTTCACTAAATGTGGTGTAGTCATAGAATTGTTTTATATCAGAATAGTTTGGAACATGCTCTTTGGAAGTCTCGGATGCCAAAACTTCAATTTGTTTGTGAAATTCAGTTGATGACTGTAGTTTGTTTATAGCAGAACAATGAGAACTATAAAGCCCATCTTTCTCAAACCGAGAGAAGTTCAGATTCAGGACATCAAAGTCAACCTCAGTGTCCAATTTTTTAGAGCTCAAAAGCCTCATTACTGTGCATTCCGTGGCATCATATGAAGTGATGACCGAATGAGGCACAGCAAAAGATGTTAGAATTGGTCTTTCTTCGAATAGATCTGGATGATTGCACACTTTTCTCAGTTGCATCAAACAGTTGATAATTGAAATGTAGTTGGCATTTCTCAGCATATCCTTAGTATCACTTCTAGCCAGATACTCGTGATACAATTTGTACTGTCGTTTTGATAAGCGACAAACAACGACATGCTCATGCTTTGCGGGCATCTGTGATTCAACATCTGCTTTGAGACGACGTAGGAGGTAAGGTCTTAAAACTTGATGTAGTTTGGAAACTGTTTTCTTGGATTCAACATCAATTTCAGAGTTACCTCCCTCAATGATTTTATCAACAGGCTTTCCAAACCACTGCTGAAAGTCCTCCAAATTTGCAAAACCAGATGGCATACTTTGCGTAGCTTTGGAAGAAGGCATAAGAAAGTACAATAGGGACCACAACTCCATGATATTGTTCTGCAGCGGAGTTCCTGTCAACAACAATCTGTTCTCTGTGTTGAAGTTCAGCAAAGCATTCCAACGGTTGGACTTGAAGTTCTTGATGTTGTGTGCTTCGTCTAAGATCATATACCTCCATCTTTTTCTCTTGAAAATTTGTTGATCTTGACAGACAAGCTGATAAGATGTTATACAAACGTGAAAAGTATCAGGTTTATTCCATCCTTTTCTCTTTTCCTTTCTCTGTTGAGGAGATCCGTAATATACCATCAATTTGAACCCTGGGGCAAACCTCTTGAATTCCATTTCCCAGTTCAAGAGCACAGATGTAGGAACAATGATCAGATGGGGCCCCCAGATTCCCTTGAAAACAGCTAGATAACATATCAAACTGATAGTTTGAATAGTTTTACCAAGACCCATTTCATCTGCTAGAATACCATTCGTATGGTTATTGTACAAACTTGCAAGCCAGTTAAGACCCTGCTTTTGGTATGATCTCAAGTTTCCTCTGAGGAGTACATCAGGGACTGGAACATCCACAACACCGCCATCTGCAGTTTCAGTTGAAGCTCTTGACACTTTAGTGATGTTTTTCTCTGGATCTGGCGTGGAGCCTGGTGTTAATATCTCCTTTGCTTGATCTTCTGGCGTCGTTTTTATTGATTCAGTTTCAGCCTCATCGGTTGATTCGTTTTCGCTTCTCGCAGAGTATTCGTTATCCTCTTCGTCAGCTACAACGTTACCAAACAGTGAAGCCAATCCACCACCACGTTCAGAAGTTTCCTCCTCTCCCGATTCTTCCTCTTCAGAGTCTTCCATTTCGCTATCTGAGTCCTCATCAGAGCTTAATGATGTGTCACTGTCCAACAGCGAATCATGTTCAGCAGCGTTCTCATTCTCTAATGCAGTTTTCTCCTGTTCGGTTAATTCAACAGGAGTTTCGTCTCTATCGGCATCTTCTGGAACAGTAACTTCATCTCTATCGGCATCCTCTGGAACAGTAACTTCATCTCTATCGGTATCCTCTGGAACTGTAGTTTCACGTTCTGTAGCTTCACTGACTTCCTCAAAATCCATCCCTTGTAGATGACCGTATTTTGATTTCAACTGTTCAACAGTTAGTTTGGAGTCATCCACGTCCTGTAGCTTGTCATCAACGAGATCCGAAAGAGCACCAGAGTCACTCTGTTGGTCGCTTTCGCTGACATCCTCATCATCACTCTGCTTTGTCATCTGTGCCTCAAGTAATTGCGTTGAGTGTTCAAGCATTTGACTGAGATGTTCCTTGCCTTTAATCCGTTTTAGCTCCTCAATTTCCTGTTTCTTCAAAATTCTATATGCCTTTTCAGCCATAGTCCATCTCTTTTTAACAGCTTGTACTGCATTTCGTGCCAAGGCCTTGAGACGTCTCTCTTCTTCTTTACGTGCACGTTCTTCAGCACCAACAAGTCTCTTGAAATGGCTTTCCACCATCTGTGAAACCTTTCTAGCTCTCTGAATCGTTGCCTTCTTACTATCACCAATCAACTTCGAAAGGTAAATGGCTTGACCCACCAAATGATCATGATGCGTATGCTGGTTTCTCAAAGGATCTTTAAAAGGACGTGGTAAGGGAACCTTAGTCACATTGAACTCCGAATCAACAGCAATAACATTATTCTGTACAGCACGTTTGAAATGTTCAACAAACTCTCGTTGTGTCTGTATATATGATTCGTACTGCTCGGGAGTGATGTCTTCATCAAGAGATCTAAAGGAGCCCAGATATCCTTCAAGTGATCCAAATTCAGATTTAGCAATGTGTTCAGGAGCAGTTATTGTTGCTTGTGGAGGATTTAACAAGAGATGAAGTTTAGGAACCGGTCCATTCTCGATGAATAACGGTAGGGAATCCTCATCCAGTTCATCCTCCTCTTCTTCTTCTTCTTCTTCTTGGTCATCACTACCCTCTGTTTCTTCAACTTGTTCATGCTCGTCCTCAGAACTTCCTCTAAAATGTGATGCTTTACCCTTAGGTTTAGATCTAGCCCTTGTCTGTTTTGACTTAGCAGGACTCTTCCTCGCTTTCTGCTTCTCTGCTATTACACTGTCTCTATGGCTCTTCGACGAATTAGACGTTGGCTCGATGATCTCTATTGTTTTTTTCACGTTCTTCTCCTTTAGAAAATGATCTCTGTAGTATTGAGATGGATGGAACACCTCTTGAACAAATTTCGCCTCAGAAGTCTCAAATTCTGCAGTCAAAGGGTTAACAACAACTCTTTTACTGCGTCTGGACTTTCGTGAACTCCCACTAGTCGCCTGCTCGTCGTCATTCCACAAATCGTATTTATCCTCTAGGTAGTCATTATGCAACTTGGAATTGGAGATATCAGGTTCCCATGTAACCAGCGACGTGAATCGTTGAAGGTGAGCCAGTTCTGAAGATAACAGATGGTGTTGTGCGCTGAGTTTACCCAACAGATCAATACCGTCAATATCTTTACTTTTTTGACGATACCTCTGAAGCGCCTCTTGATCTTCGATATATTTCACACCATCGATTTCAACAACACTCTGAGAATCACCATTTCCAAGTTGTTGCCGTGAAGCCGCCGAGCGAACGGATTTCCGTCTCTTGTTAGGATTCTCAGTGTTGATAATGCTCACAGTGTTAGAGACTTCAACTTTACGCAGTCTTCCACTATGACGCCTGTTATTAGAGGCTGAGGACATCCCAACAAACCAAATTAGTTATGAAAACCAGCCGATGAATATGCGGAAGATGTCAATTCAAAGCCAAGTGCTCTCACGGGGGGGGGGGTTAAAGTACTTTTTAAAGCCTTCTTTATTGTTTTTGTTTAGCGTTTCGGTTTTGTGTTGATGTTTTGATTTTTCTTTGGTGCTCGCCTTTCAAACACCATTTTTTATTTCGCGCAAAATTTTGGTTTTTCGCGCAAAGGTTTTGGTTTTCGCGAATTTTCGCCACTAGTGTTCGCCATTTTCCTCTTTTGTCCAAAATAGCATTTATTCACAAGAGTGGACTTTAATATGTCTACAGATATGTAAATATATCATTAAAATAATCGTCATTAGATAGTACAATCACATTAAAATTTGAATTTGAGTTTGAGTTTTGGTTTAACCTTTGCTGGAGATGTGGTGGTTGGATCAATTGATGGAAAGGATGGTGTTTCTATAGGTTGTGGCTTGGACTTTGTTGGAACTGATAGATCAAGACGTAGAGAACCTTCTGAGATAGCCTTTAGTTTATCACTCTGTATTTTCAGCGATACCTTTTTCGATTTGATTGGAGAAGAGGATACAAGGATGTGTGATTGCCCTTTACGATAGATGATCTTCACATATCTGAGTTTGGCTGGACCGTGGCGTCTAATCTTGGCTCTCACAGTGGTTGGCTTGTTATTCTTCAGAATAGGTTTCGAAACTGACTTTCTGCGTTGTATTACAGCAACCTTTTGAGCAGCAGGTTTTGCAATAGACTGTTTCGGAATGATAGGAAGTGAGATTTTGAAGTAGCCTTCTCTCTTGAAAAGAACAACACCACGACCTTGGTTCTCAGCAACGAGCCTTTTCTCTCTAGGCATAGGAAGTGTCACAGGTAAAGTATCCAATGAAGGGATCACAACGGCTATGATATCGAATAAATCTCTTTTCAATCCTATGCTCAGTAATGGGTTTCTGACTGCATTCCACATCTCCCTTTGAAGCGGAACATATTCGCTATATTGTCGTCTAAGTAGTTCAATAGCACCCTTCAAGCTTGTTCGAGATGCCGCATCTCTTCTAGACTCAAACGCATGGCTGTTTCCTTCTTCGATAATGATTCCATTATTGGAGGAACCGTCTTCAGTAATGTCAACAGGACGGGTGAGTTCATCTTCATCGAGTTCAGTTGAACAACCTTCTATAACAGAAGCGGCTAATCCTCTGGAGAGGGCAAGTACAAGGCCGTTTTTCAAATAGTCACTTCTCTCAAACAACAAAGTCATGAAGAAGTACTTCATGATACCGGAATTCTTCAGCGCACCCATTTGGAATAAACCTTCAAAAGCAGTAATTCTGATATCAGGCGAGTTCGTGTTACAGGTACGTTCAACCATGTACTCTGGCGTGATCTCCAAAAGACCACTAGCGCGAAGACGCAGCTTCTGTTTAAGCGCAACAACACTTACCGAGCTCTTTTCTGTCCATTCATCCATCTTCTGCTGTCTTGAAATCTCTCCGATTGCCTGGTCTAAGAAACGCTTTTCATCATCGTTTAAATCGTTCAAAGACGGCGTATTTGCGGTAATAGCAGCCGTGAGACACTCAAGTAAATGACCCACGTAGTGTGTATCACTGTAGTTGTTTCCCAAATTTTGATTGTATTTTAAAATGGACAACAAAAAGTGTTTCACATCCAAAGGACACCTCTGGTTCTCATCCCTAATGAGAGATAATGCCTGTGGTATAGCATTCTTTATGAAATACGCAGGGAAATCAGAGAAATCATTTGGCATAGGAATCTCAGAGTTTTGGAAACAGAACAACTTTTTGAAAGCAAGAAGGAGATGTTCTTTGGAAATCCAATTGGTCTCCTTCTTAGCCAGCTTTGCCATCGCCAAGGCTGCAGAAACTCTGATACCATAGTAGTATCTGTCATCCATCAACGTTCTCAACAAGATAGAAGAATAAAGAGCCGATGGCTGAGAGTTTTCAAAATAATGTATCGACTCCAATTGTGCCTCCACATCTCTGTCCTGCTGTAATTGTGATGCGTACATGTAGTCAGGCTGAGTCAAGTGAATCTTACATATCCATTCAAAATCTGCGTCAATTCTGATCCACTCAAATGCTTCATTCGTCATCTTCACCTCTTCTTCTTTACTCCAGTCGGTTAACTTCCAGTCACTGATATCAGTTGGCGTCTGTAAAATATCCCCTAAACAGTGGAGAAGGATTTGGTCATCCTCCTCAGCGGCTTCCTTAGCCTCTTTTTCCGATTTGATTTGCTTCTGACTTCTTTTAAGCCTTTTATATTTTGTATTGTATTGGATATCAAGCTTGGTAAAACCTTCCTTGAGATCAACAATGTGTTCGTATGGCGTTCCATCAGCTTCATGAATACGAATAGTCATAGGCCCTGTGAACAACTGATGACTCTTGGTTTTCGTGCCTGATTCTGATTCAACGTTAATCTTGTGAACAGCGTTTGGGATAAAGTTATCTTTTGTTGGTTGCTTTTCGAGCGGATCCTGGCCCTGAACTTGTCTGATACCCATTTCAATAAACATTCTCTTCTTGTTGAACCTTTGACTAACCATGAAGACAGGAACACCCGAGCCATGAACCCATTGTCTAAAAAACGTCTCAAGCCTGTTGTGATTCACCTTTTCACACACATGCTGGAAATGATGAGTACTCAAACTACCATTGGGTAAATCTCCAGACATACATTGTAGGAAAATTTTTGGAAACACTCTCGAAAGACCAAACGATTGTTTTGTCATTCTTTTATCCAAAATGAAGAGAACAATTGGAGCCTTGAGTTTGACAAAATCGAGATCTTTATGGGCAATTGGAAATGTGAAATTCGGCTTTGAGAGCGGATCTTTCCCAACGTCTTCTTCACAAATACGCTCAGCTTGTCTCTTGATTCTGTATTTATACTCGTTCAAGCCCATAAGGTCCTTAATAAACTGAAGAGCCATGTAATGAGCTATTCCAACAGTGATCCAAATATCATTATAAGTGCTTGGTACGACGTATATTCCCGACCATTGTTCCGCTAAAGAGACCAATACCTTGTATGTGCTGTCAAAGAGAGGATCAATTTCATTGATGGAGTACAATAACCTGTCATTCAATAGAGTGAAACCACAGAAGCCATTGTAGTCAACATCAAGATCATTAATGAACACAAGTGCACAACTTGCGTTTGGATAAGAACCAAACTCCTTTGAGAAAAAGTCCAATGCCTTATGCATGAAGATTGTTGTATTTAATGCATCAGATGTTTGATGAGGGAAGCAGTATACAGCAGTAGGGACAGAGGATGTATCTTTTTCCTTTGTTGCATCATCATCTTGGAAGTTTATTAGTGGAACTTGGACAAACGGTCCCACAACAAAGCCAATATGGTGAGCGGAAGTGGCATTGTACAAATCTATGGAGACAGATTTCTTAGCCAAATCCACAGGGTGTGCATTTTCCTTTTGACCTGCAAAATCTCCAAATACAACAGAAATCTCAGTACTTTCATCTTCATCCTCATCATCTTCAGTAGTATCTAAATTGTTAGAATCGAGAGCACCAATGAGCCTAGAAATACCAATTTGCTTAACGGTTTTCGGTACCCCAATGTCAAGTGTCCATGAGCATTTATCAACAAGGCTATCAACACATGGGACCCATGACGACGTTGAAACACCATAAGATGTGTTTGAAGTGTAAGCATACCATTCGTTTTTAGATAAGGAAGAACCTTTTCCACCGACAAAATGTACACCTGTGGTTGGGTTCTTCAAAGAGTATTCGATTCTGATCTTCACATTTGTATAAAACATTTCAACATTTGTAGCCTTATGACTACCAGGAGTATGCGTCTGACCTCCATGAGGGGTCATCCCTGATATCGTGGAAGGGTCTTGTGGATATAATTTCAAGTTATCAGGCATTATTATCGTTAATTCCTCCGTACGTTCACCTCTATACATCTTCTCATGTTGACCCTTATAGAAATGGTATTGATGAATATCGCTGTACATAGATTTCCTCTCCCCTAGCAGAGCATCATATTCCTCTTTCAAAGGGTCCTCATACAGGTACTGGGCTCTTTTCCCGTTCACCAATACTGATTCAATGGTCAATTGACGGCAGTCCAATTTGACAAATTTCAACACCGGCTCTGTAGGTGTTACAATGATCGTTGTTGATCCAACAAGGCTTCTGTTTTCTAAATCAACATCGAGATTTACAATCTGTTCAGTGACTCTGTAATTTCTCAAGGAAGATGAGCCTGTAACCCCTTTTACAAACGCTCCTGGTGTATGTGTTGTTGAACTTATACCTGCTGCACTCGGATGGTCGTATGAAGGCATTGCGTCCTGTTGTGATGATAAATGCAATGCTATTAGCGTCAATTAGAGACAGCAAGAAGAAACAAAGCAATAAAACAAGGCTAGGACGTAAGCGCCGTGGTGTAACCCCACTGTTTCTCCAATGTGTTGATGATGTTTACGTTTGTTGTTGTTGTTCTTCGGTTGTGTAAATTGGTTTTTTTCTTTGTGGTTGGCGGGTTTGGTGATTCGAGTTCCTGATGACGTAATCAAGTCGGTAAAATTTTCACTCGGCTTTTTGGAGAGAGGGAGGGAGAGCTCATCGCGCAGTACTTTTTGATTCTCTCTCTATTCAACTTTTTAGCCTATTTCTCTTTATATACAAAGGATTTTACGATAATGGCACAGAAGCATAAGATTTCAGCTAAGAAGAATAGTGGGAAGACTAAAAAGTCTTTTAAAGTGTCGAAAAGCTCATCCAGAAACACGGCCTCTAAAGTCATCGCATCGAATTCGCTCGATTTAGCGGACATAGTTAACGCTGCCGCCATAGCTGGTAAAGGGCAAAAGGGTAGAAGCCAGGAAGGCAAGAGTACAATGTTACAGACAAATAAGATGCAGGAAGATATCAAGAAAGATAAGGAGATGATCAACAACGTGAAGGAAGAGACACAGAAGACACAGAACCTATTGGACAAGTTGGATCTTCTATGATTACCCCCCCCATCTACATACCTGGTTGATTCGTCTGTACAATAGAATATGCCTTGTCCTGCTTTACAACACTGGAAACAAAAGATTGAAGTGGAATTATGCTCCCTTATCCGGTCTTGAGTGATATCCAGATACTCACAAATTTTACCAACTACGACTTACTATAGAAGATTTCTTGCTTCTTCAGTTGAAAGGTAAACAACAGCTGCTCAAAAAAGTGCCATTTTTTGTGGTGAACAGTTCCATTTTGTTCCCCTTTCCAATTCCGTGGCGGTAAACATCTGTTGTACGAGGCTTGGGTTGTAAACTCACCAAAGCTTGGTATACTTTTCCAGATGTTGCGACGATCATCCTTGATGTATATTGCACAGTAAGGCAATCATGTCACTCAAAATGATGGAGCTTCAATATAGATTCCAGAGGAAACTTTCTGAGTCCATTCACTTTGATGATATCGAATTTTTAACTACAGGAGACTCTCTCACTGTCTGGAACAACTGGAGGGGAGTTGAACACTTTAGACTGACATCCACTCAAATATGTGTTATTCATCCTTGGTGTATACATACATACACAAGGCCCTGATGTTTAGGAATACAACTGTGGATATTCAAGGTGAAACCATTTGACAACCACTAGCACTAACAATAAATACAGCTTTCATCAACGAATGGACTTTTCATTTGTTGAAGTATTGAACATATCCGATCTCATTTCAACGTAACCAGAAGAGAAGGACAAAATGATCATCTTTCTAAGATAATAATGTCATCGTCAAATACAATCAGACCAATAGACAAGAAGCAGCATTATGCATCTGTTGTGCTTGTTGTGATAGTCCTGTATATGCTCATATACTGGCTTAATAGGGGGACCATAGTTTTGCCCTCAACCAACTCGATTTTGACAACGACGAGATTGTTGGGAGCATATTGGAGTTGAAGGATAACCCCAAGTTTTGAAGAGTTATAGCTGTATAATATCACTACTTAATTCATCTCCATAAAGCTTGAGCTGGTATAGTAGTATCTCTACATTTCCCAAAACTGTAGCGAATTATTTCTGGACACGGTCATCTTCAATAATGACCAGAGATTTCATACAGTGTAATGTTGTGTACTTTCAACACAGAGTATCTCTACTGGAAGAGAAGCATGTGTAACAGGAACGCTAGTTCTCGGATAATCTGATTGTTGAGACGTAATCGAACTAGACAAAACTTCTGGAAGCGAATAGCATGAAACCAGCTTGTGGACGGTGTTCTTAACAGTAGCTCCAGTTCAAACAAAAGTTTATCAGTAGTCTTAGTAAAAGGTCCAAATGCTTGTAGAATATACCGCTATGGCTAATTCCACCGCAATAAATGTGACATGAAGATCTTCAAGCCTAGAACAGATTTACACATCTAGTATTTCTCCAATTATAACGCCAAAAGTTTGTAAGTGAAAGAATTGAGATTCCGTACACGGCAACACCATCACAAGCAAATGAATTAGGGGGAAAACATGTTCATTGTTGATTGCTTATTGGAAGGTTCTGGAATAGATTATACTGATTACCATTATCAAGCGAATCGGGTACTCAAGAAATGTTAAGATAAGGGAGTAATAGATCTAACACTACGCAAAATCCCAAGTTATCCACGTCATAGATAATCAACTTGCATTTAATTGATTGATTAGTTTCCTTATCTGACATACAATAAATGACTGCGATTTAAGAATCGAATTTTAGTAACATTACCGAAGTACGTGATTACTAACAATACTTTACAAGGTACATTACATATACCAGGGGGATTTTACAGAATATCACTAGCACCAAAGAGAAGCCCATGCATACGTCATGCAAGCCCTTGATAGATATCTTTACAAGGGCGCTGAGGGAATTGATCAAAATTTAGCCAGATTGGGTGTAACTCAAGGCTGTGTGTTGTGAAACAGAGAGTCGAGGGGGAATTTCAAAGACTTTTTATATGCCCTATCACTGTGGAGTGGATAAGGCGTAAACAGAGTTATAAGCCCGGGGACAATCCGTGGAGAAGTTTATCTTGCTTTGCCTCATATCACATAATTCATGTGGAGTTTAGGGAATAGGCCGAATCAGAGGTATGCTATTACCAATGTATACATCTTGATCGAGCAGGACTGGTCAATTGCTCTGTATATTTGGCATACAGATAAACAAAAGAACAACCAAGACATGCTTTAAAATTAAAACTATGATGGTGTAGATAACAGAGCGCTGACTGCACATATCCGTCATGTGGTGATTGCGGTTTAGACCATCCATATTCAGCATGTAGATGACGAGAGATATCAGAGACTACAACAATCTGCTCGATAATTGTTATAACATGGGATGCACACTGGTACGTGTGATAGGCTATCTCTACTGTGGAGGCCAAGTTGCTTTGGCTAGTCAAACTAACACTGGTGATGGAATCATGAATCCACACACTCTTTAGGTGCGTATCCGCGCCTCCCCCCTTTTTGAAGTCTTGAGTCCGGATAGTACAAGGTTATCAAATCTCTTTCCAGATATGGGCGTCCTGGAACAAAGAGTGTGATGTATGGATGTTAGTTCTACAACTCTCTTACCAGGACTATAGTTTGCGTAACCGTTCCTGGATGAAGAGGTTTCCAAATTCCCCTGGGGATTACAAATTTACCACTGTTTTAAAGCTATTCCAGTAGACTTGGATATGGACAAGGAAAGGTGTTACAAAGATGGCTATTACTTTGACGTCAAGTTTTTACCCTTTCTTAACCACTTCCATCAAGACTTAGAAGTTCAAACGGTTCTACACCAAACTCGGCTGTTCAAGATAACGACAAGTACACCACACAAATTCCGCTAGAGCGATGGAGTCTGAAGACAAAAAAAACACACGAGAAAACTAAAAGCAGCAGCTGGAGTTTGCCGACCGGATCAATTCCTTCTTGTGCTTCACCTAGTGGTATGAATTCTTCCGAGACTTAACCATAGAGAGTGTCCTAATTACTACTCAACGGCTGCTACAACATCTCCAAGACTGTCACACATTCTGAACGCCATACATATGTTAAACGCTAACACTTTCAGCATAATAGAGCTTCTCACAACGTTTGGCCAATTTCCCGCGATATTGTGCAAACCGAGACACACAAGAGGGCGTCGATATCAAATTTTTACCCAAAGTAGACTTTTCTCACCAAGGGTGCTCTGGTAAAAGTTCCAGCAGGTCATCTTGCATGCGCTGCATACCAAAATACAAGAGTTTCAGCGGCGGCGGCACCAACCGTTTATCATCACGCGGGCCACGACGATAACGAAGTACAGAAGCAACTCTCCAGGCTCTGAAAATACACGGATTAACGTTGGAAAAAGATGATACGCGGCTCTTATCAGCGCCCTAATCTGGTATGGTTGTTAAACAGTATAATTCGGAGTTGTTGTGGACGCATATAAAATCAACAACAGATCACCTCCACAAAGTTCAACCAGTCAACGTGGACTGAGATTCTCAAGAACAAGCCATGTCTTCCTCAACCACAAGACGATCAATAGATAAGAAAGTGCCTTTTCAAATCGAGGCTGTGCAGTCGGAGACAAACTCTTTTGAAAGAGGTGATGTTGAAGACACAACCCTCGGTGAAGTCGACAAGGAAGGGTATCACCATGATCTCAGAAAGAACTTCAACATCTGGTCTTTGCTAGGTGTTGGTTTCGGTTTGACAAATTCGTGGTTTGGTATCTCTGCGTCCTTGGTCACTGGTATCTCCTCTGGTGGTCCAATGCTTATTGTATATGGTATCATGATCGTGGCGTCCATCTCCATATGTATCGGAACATCCCTATCTGAGTTGGTGAGTGCATTCCCAGAGAATTCTGGTGGTCAATACTACTGGACTTTTAAGCTTGCACCAAAGAAGTACAGAAGATTCTGGGCTTATATGTGTGGTTCTATGGCTTGGTTTGGATCCATTTTCACCACAGCTTCTGTCACGATCTCGATTGCATCAGCAATCTGTGGAATGTACAACTTGTCAACAGGAAGAGATTCATTGCCAAAGACGTGGGAGGTGTTTGTCACTTTCGAACTCACCAATTTGTTCCTTGTGTTTTTCAACATTTGGAATGAGCCACTGCCATACATCTCTTCTGCTGCTCTGTACGTATCTCTTTCCTCCTTTGTTATTATCACAATCACTGTTCTCGCGTGCTCTAGTGGTCATTATCAACCACCAAGTTTCGTTTTCAAGGACTTTGAGAACAACACTGGTTGGTCATCAGCTGGTCTTGCTTTCATTGTTGGTTTAATCAACCCAGCATGGTCCTTCTCTTGTCTTGATTGTGCGACCCATATGGCCGAAGAGATTGTTGAACCGGAACGTTGGATCCCAATCTCTATCTTGTCCACAGTTGCTATTGGATTTACCACATCGTTCTGTTATGCAATTGCCATGTTCTTTTCTATCAGAAACTTGGATGATATTTTAAGTTCCACAACAGGAGTGCCAATCTTGGATATCTTTTATCAGGCATTAGGTAACAAGCATGGAGCTCTGTGTCTTGAGGCGCTTATTGTTATGACTGCCTTTGGATGTAACATTGCATGCATGACATGGCAAGCTCGTCTTTGTTGGTCATTTGCAAGAGATGATGGTATTCCAGGATCTCGTTACTGGTCAAAGGTTAATACAAAGACCAAGCTGCCTGTTAATGCACACTTGATGTCTTCCTTCTGGAGTGCCATTGTGGGTTGTATCTACATGGGTTCTACTACTGCTTACAACGCCATGGTTACGGGTTGTATCACATTTTTGTTGTTGTCCTATTCCATTCCAATCGTTTGCCTCTTGGTCAAAGGAAGAAACAGCATCAAGCATGGACCTTTCTGGCTGGGTAAGTTTGGTCTTTTCTCTAACATTGTAACAATTTGTTGGACCATTTTTGCTTGTGTCTTTTTCTGTTTCCCATTCTCAATGCCAGTTGATAAGGATTCTATGAATTATGCATCTGTTGTGCTTTTTGCTATGATTCTCTATGCTGTTATCTATTGGTTTACAAGAGGCCATCGCCGCTTTGCGCTCAACCACCCTGAATTCGATTCTGACGACAGCATGGAAAGCGTGTTGGAGTTGGATGATCATCCAAAGACAGCTTAGTTTGATTGCCTGGTGCATCATGGCTTCTCCATAGAATATACATAGTAGGACTTCGGTTGTGTTTAATTTGATTTTACTTTCTACAGTGTTTGTAGTATAAGGGTCTGAGCAGTTAGTTCCTTGCTGTACTGGTAGCACCTGAGCTGTCTAAGAACAGGAACGTAGCGTCGCCTACTACACTGCTGTAGCCACAATAAGGGAAGATCTCAGTCAGAGAAGAACCCAATAAGAACAGTATCTCAATAAGAGAGATCCCAACAAAAGCTTCATGGAGGCAACTACTATGGTATGGAATAGAAAGACCTTGCGAGGGGTCCACAGCCATCAGTATCATCTTCTTGCAAAAGGGCAGCAAGCACACTGTCACAAGACACGGTTAAAACCAACTGTCGGGTTGTAAACAACATATGCTCAAAAACAGTGCCATTTTGTGGTAAACTGTTCCACTTTGTTCCTTGTCGGCTATTTTTTGACGGGAGCAAAATGGCATAAATTGAAATTTGGACAGGGAGTTACGATGTCCAGCACAAATACAACACAATCAAGTCTAACAAGTCGCCACATAGCTCGATTTCATTCAGCTTATATACTCCAAGAACCATTGTTTTTGTACTTGACACTAGAATTGCTCTATAACTACAGCGTCAAAGTCCTTACTATATGACTACTATTCGCCATGAAGAGAAAGCATTCATCCCAAACAAAGAGGCGAAAGCTATTCTCGGACCTGGATACAAGACTCTTCGCACTTATGCTGAAGAAGGTCGTATCCGAGCTTACAAGCTTACAAGTTTACAAGATTCCATGTCCCTATCGACAGAGTTGTCAACGGCGCTGGAAACATATTAATCAAACAAGTTGATCTTTATTGCTTCGGTAGGGTGAACGCAATTTGGACCTTCGCTAACGCTACGGTAAATCTCGTATTAATCAAATGTCTGGCTTCCTCCATCTAATCACATCAAACACAAGGAGTGCGTCCATGCTCTTCTAAAAAATCACAGCCCTTTGTGCCCCATGGGCACTGAATGGTACATTTTCATGCTCTTAAACACTGCACAAACCAGTCTACTCGGGACACACGCCAACGGTGTACGGATGTCACAGGGCACACAACCGGGCCCACGGGTTTAGCGCTGCGTGTGGTTGTTGTGCCCTCCCGCATGTGCACAGTTGCCGTTTATGGAAGAGGACCCCCACCTTGGTTGTTACACAGCTCAAGGCGAAAAAAAGGCATCTTTCGAAAATTCCTATGGAATTATGATATAGTGCCTATGGCTACTGTACGGTTAGATGAAATCTTTCATGATGTTTTGACACCTTTTATCATCTACATTTCTCCTTGTAATCAGTGTTCATCATTATTGCAACTCCAACAAACAACTTGCAAGACAAAATGACACTAACATCACATCCAATTACCGACGGTAAAAACAGCAGTCACAAAACCAGACACCTAAACCAGTTTGTAAAATCACATGTGAAAAAAAAAATCACAGATTATGGGGACTGCTCGGAAGACCATGTGAAAATTTTTAAAAGCAACAAGACAACACAATCTACTGCCTAATCTACACAGTACGAACTGCACTTGAACTCATAGTGAGATATATTTCCCAAGAGCGGTACTTGAAGGGTTTGACTTCCGATACGGTGTTTAACGTCTTAAAAGGAGTACTCACAGGGCTTAAACTACGCATATTGTGTTTGATTTAGCCGATTCTTGTATTACGGAGAAGAAGTATTTGAGAATCAGCTTTTCTTCCTGCAATTTAGCATACAGCCTAAAAGCTGCAAGAGAAATACCACTGTTCTACGACTGTTGATCGTCATTGCGCGCTATATAAGGGTTCACGGCTGTTACACTTAATATTTGTGAATTAAGATGGCTTCCAAGTTGTTCAAGGGGCTTGTTTCTACAGCAAGCTCAAGCAGCTTCACGGAGAAGCAACAACGTGACCAGAAAAGGTCGATGGACATTGAGTCTAATTCTGTGGATAGAAACGATTCCGATAGTACCTTTATTGGCGAGGTTGACAAGGAAGGTTATCACCATGATTTGAGAAAAAAATTTAGTCTTTTGTCCCTTTTGGGTGTTGGTTTCGGTTTGACAAACTCATGGTTTGGTATCTCTGCGTCCTTGGTGACTGGTATCTCATCTGGTGGTCCGCTGCTCATTGTGTACGGTATCATCATCGTTGCATGTGTCTCTGTGTGTATAGGTGTTTCACTTTCTGAGTTAGTGAGTGCATTCCCAGAGAACTCCGGTGGTCAATACTACTGGACTTTTAAACTTGCACCAAAGAAGCACAGAAGATTCTGGGCTTATATGTGTGGTTCCATGGCTTGGTTTGGTTCCATCTTTTCAACGTCATCAACCACTTTAGCTGTTGCCTCTGCGATCTGCGGTATGTACAACTTATCCACAGGTAGAGATTCCTTGCCAAAGACATGGGAGGTGTTTGTTACCTTTGAACTGTTGATTTTGGTGTTGTTGCTTTTCAATATTTGGGACAGACCACTTCCGTACATTACATCTGCTGCGTTGTATGTTTCACTGTTTTCCTTTGTCACGATCTCAATTACTGTGCTTGCATGTTCTAGTGGTCATTACCAGCCAGCAAGTTTCGTGTTTAAGGACTTTGAGAACAACACTGGTTGGTCATCAGCCGGTATTGCTTTCATTGTTGGTTTAATCAACCCAGCATGGTCCTTCTCTTGTCTTGATTGTGCGACCCATATGGCTGAAGAAATTGTTGAACCGGAACGTTGGATCCCTGTTTCCATCTTATCTACAGTTGCTATCGGTTTCGGAACATCGTTCTGTTATGCGATTGCCATGTTCTTCTGTATTAGAAACTTGGATGATATTTTAAGTTCCACAACAGGAGTGCCAATCTTGGATATCTTTTATCAGGCATTAGGTAACAAGCATGGAGCTCTGTGTCTTGAGGCGCTTATTGTTTTGACCGCTTTTGGCTGTAACATTTCTGGTATGACATGGCAAGCTCGTCTTTGTTGGTCATTTGCAAGAGATGATGGTATTCCAGGATCTCGTTACTGGTCAAAGGTCAATAAAAAGACCAGATTACCAGTGAATGCTCATGTGTTTTCATGTTTCTGGTGTTGTGTTGTCGGTTGTATCTACATGGGTTCTACAACGGCTTACAACGCCATGGTTACTGGTTGTATCACGTTCTTGCTTTTGTCATATGCCATTCCTATTGTTTGTCTGTTGATTAAAGGAAGAAACAACATCAAGCACGGTCCTTTCTGGCTGGGTCCTTTCGGTCTGTTTTCAAACATTATGACTCTTTGCTGGACCATTTTTGCCTGTGTCTTTTTCTGTTTCCCATTTACAATGCCAGTTGATAAGGATAACATGAATTACGCATCTGTTGTGCTTGTTGGTATGTGTCTTTACTCTGTGGTGTATTGGTACATTAGAGGTCGCCGCCGTTTTGCACTCAACCGTCCTGAGATTGATGATGATGATGAAGGTGTGATTGAAAACCTTGATAACATCCTAGAGTTAGAGGACCATCCAAAACAGGCTTAAAACACACATTCACATCGATAAAGATTTATAATTACTCCGTTTACATAGATTCTATTTAGTCATTTCATTATCATTAATACTTGATTTCTTCCCTAATCTGAAGCTTGTAGGTGTATACGTTTGTTTGTTTCTTGCTTGTTTTTATACGCTTGGTAATTTAACTAAGCACATCTCTGGAACAACACCACGACCTTCATTAATGTAATGACCAACGTCGTTCTCCGTCACAAGGTTGCCATGCTCATCAACCTTTTCCACCAAACACCAACCATCAGTGTGACTTGCCAGTATCTTGAAATGCTCGCCTTTATTAATATCGAGCTCGTCAGCAAGGTTTTTACGGTAATTCGTGATGGCCACGTATATGCTTTCATTCTTATACTTTGAATGGTCAACAACAGGTGTTCTAGGGTTTGCACGTTTGTTGACGATCTTTTCAAAGTCCTCGAGTGAAGCTGAAGCGATTGCTTGTGGCGAAGAGTTTGATGGTGACGGTCTCGATGGTAGAGGTTTACCACTGAATGTCAACCTCTTCCATTTCTTTGTCTTTGAGCTCTTTGAACTGGACTTTTTATGTTTGTCTAGCTTGAACTTTGGAACTGAACCGGTTTCTGTACTTGCTGGTACCGTCTGACTCGTTGTTGCACTCCCAGTGGTTGACACTGAACGGCTCATGGAGTGGCAAAACCCGGGAAAGTATGATGGTTGTGGGAAGCTCGGAATCGCTGGCGATCTCTCAACAACTTCAGATCGTTTGGACTTGTGTAATTTGAATTCCTTGAGTGCCACTACTGGTGAGAATGGTGATGTTTTCATGCTTCCTCTAGGTGTAGGACTGGAAACTCTTGTATGGTTCATAAACCATTTACTCAATGGACTGTTCAGAGGCCACTTGGAATTCACCTGGTCAACATGTGGGTCTTGCAAGCTAATCTCAGAGTTGGCAAACTTTTCGTAACTACCTGGGTTCTCAAATTGGAGGTCAGAACCATTAACTGGTACTTTTGCTCTAACTTTATAGACGCCTCTCATGCTTTCTTTGACTGAATACTGAGACCCGGAGTCTGAAGATGGTGATTGCTTAAACTTGTACTCATTGTCGAAGTAGTGCTTCAACATGTCGCTAGTTTTAGCTTCTTTGCTCCTCTTTCTGTGGAAGTAGTACCAGAAGCCGAATATCAGGAGACAAACGCCAATCACCGCAACCGGTATACCTATGACAAGTCCGATATTGGTGTAATCAGCACTGCTGGTGGCCTTGAAATGCGTGAGACCGCTGTTCGCAGTCGAAGTGAATGACGATGACGATAACTGTGTGACTGTTGAAGATGATAATACAGAAGCCTCCGCGGTTAAGGTAGACGATGAGCGTATTGTAGATATTGTACTCGGCTCTGCTGCTGAAGACGATAGAGACAATGATGACGTGGTGGATGTCACCGTGACATCCAAAACTCCTTGCACTATAACCGTTTGTGTCTCCTGCACTGTGGTTTCCACCGTGGTCGATTGGTCTAATGATATAGTGGTCGTCATGCCCAACTATATGGAATACGTGAAGGTTGATACAGAGAATGGAAAGACAACAGGAAGCACCCACTTCATATAACACTAGTGCCATGATTAGGCGATTCTCTCCGCCATTTAAGCTCCTTCTGGAATGTTCTCATATTGTTTGTACAGTTGGTGACTTATGTTTCATCGTATGCGAGGTGTTTCATAATTGATTCATAGTAGAACCGAATGGAAACTTCTATAGACCAGAACAAGAGAATGACTGTTGTACAATCAGCCTGATACGTGGTACATGTTACATGTTCCTCTTATTTAGCAGATGTCACGGCTATGAGAACCAATAGAAGTCATCAGCGTATCATCACCATCTCGTAGACGTTCATGTACGTTGAAGCACACGGTGTACTGCAAGGCATTGAGAAAAAGCTCCCTAAACATTCCAAACAGGAAAATGCCGCTTTCGGGTTAACTATGGTGCTAGAAAAACTTGAAAAAGAGGCTCAAACAAATTTTCAAGCGATGAGCTTCTGAGCTTCTGAGCTTCTGAACTTCACCGCACACTATCATCTTCTTTGTTAATCTATCGACGATAATTCAAAGATGGTTTCTACACATAACAAGGATAAGCCATGGGACACTCCAGATATTGACAAATGGAAAATTGACGAGTTTAAGCCAGAGGATAACGCATCTGGCTTACCCTTTGCGGAGGAGTCTAGTTTCATGACGTTGTTCCCCAAGTATAGGGAAGTGTATCTGAAGCAGATTTGGAACCAGGTGACAAAGACACTTGAATCACACCACATTGCATGTACATTAGATCTTGTTGAAGGTTCCATGACAGTTAAAACCACCAGAAAGACCTATGACCCTGCCATTATTCTCAAAGCTAGGGATTTGATCAAGCTATTGGCACGTTCAGTTCCATTTCCACAAGCCGTTAAGATCCTCCAGGATGACGTTGCATGTGATGTTATCAAGATCGGTAACTTTGTCACTAATAAGGAAAGATTTGTCAAGAGAAGACAAAGGCTTGTTGGTCCAAACGGTAACACCTTGAGAGCATTGGAGTTGTTGACCAAGTGTTACATTCTTGTTCAAGGTAATACCGTTTCAGCCATGGGACCATGGAAGGGGTTGAAGGACGTCAGAAGGGTTGTTGAGGACTGTATGAAGAATGTGCATCCTATCTATCATATTAAGGAGTTAATGATAAAGAGAGAATTGCAAAACAATCCAGAGATGGCACAGGAGGACTGGAGCAGATATTTACCAATGTTCAAGAAGAGAAACGTTGCCAGAAAGAAACCTAAGCAGGTCAAGGATGAGGAGAACAAGAAGAATGAGAAGAAAGTTTACACTCCATTCCCACCTGCCCAACTTCCTAGAAAGGTTGATCTTGAGATTGAGAGTGGTGAATATTTCCTGAGTAAGAAGGAAAAACAGGCCAAGCAGATGAAGGAGAAGAAGGAGAAACAGGCAGAACACAAGAAGCTGAGAGAAGAGGAAAGGGCAAAGGATTTCATAGCCCCAGAGGAGGACAAGTATGAGAAGAAGTCAAAGAAGAGGGAGAGAGAGGATGAGGATCAAGACAAGAAGAAGAAGAAGAGCAAGAAGAGTAAGAAGAAGAGTGAGGAGACAGAGGACTCCGATTAATATGGCTAAAATCTATGGAGTTCAGCCACTGACTCGAACCTAGTTGCGTAAACTTGTTACGACGTAGATAACCCTCCCCCCATATACATTGCCATGCCACGCTACTCTGCTGTAGTTACCTCTTCACCGGGGCGCGTCGGAAAAACCGCTAAACCAAGTGAGCTCATCCCACAGTTCCACGAACCGGCAAAACACGAGCGAACCAGTCGGAAAACAACAAGGACAAAAGCATCAGTCATGTCACTTTTTGACGGGTAAAGCGAAACAGCCAAGCTCATTGCCAATACAACACAAAGCAATTCGAGTGGAACACGAACCACGGAGGATACTTTCAGATCGCCCCTCTACTTCTCCATATTCTCTCACCGGAATCAATTGAAGTCTCGCAAGAGCACTGCGGACAAAGCAAAGAGCGAGAACGCAGAGAAAGAAATCGAACAGAGAAACCGCGCGCTGCTGTTCAAATCCGACAACTTTTATTGATCCCACCGCCTTTTTATAGGCATTAGCCGCTGAAAGAGTTTTTGTGGAAAAGAATAAGGCCAAAAACCACAAAAACCAACACGGGCTAAAAAACAACAAACAACAAACTCAAACCCTTCAAGAGGAGGCGGCTAACAATTCAACTGTTTACCATTGACGATGGATCAGAGCGGTAATTCCCTACTGTTGAGGTTCATCGAATCACAGCAATTTTCGCTGTTCATGTGCATTGCATACCTCACCCGGTACGCCAACAACATTGGTATCCATCATCATCTTTGTCAAAAGCTACGTACGTATAAGCTGGACGATATCAGCTTCTTCATACCACAGCTGTGCCAGATCCTGGTGACGGTGGACACGGAGTCGATGGCGCTAGAGGATTTACTGCTGGATTTGGCCTCGAATGATCCACATTTTGCGTTGTTGACTTTTTGGACTCTTCAGGCCCATTTGACAGATTTGGCGGATGATCCTAATAGCTTTGCCTTTCAAAACGCAAGAAGAGTACTGAACACTCTGCAATACATTCTGTTCAACGTTGGTTCTGCGCCTTCGAAACGGTTCAGAGAAAACGTTGCGCCTGCTGTTATTATGACGTCGGCAATTGCCGCGTCGATTGGACTACCACAGCTTGGACAGTTTATAGAGCCCGTAGCTAAGAGCCAGGGACGTAAACAGAAGAGCTTCGTCTTTGAATTGGCAACGAATTTGAAACAGAAGATCACGGATAACTTGACTCTGAAGAACACAAGAATCAACTCCAGCTCCAGCATGAAGTACGATACGATTGCAAAGTCGCCAATTGGGGATGACTACAAGAAGAAGTTACCACCGGAGGTTGAAAGAACGTACGATTTTGAGCTGATCGATGCTTATGCTGACGATATTGACAAGAATC
Source organism: Williopsis samutprakarnensis (assembly GCA_030569715.1). NCBI lineage: Eukaryota > Fungi > Ascomycota > Saccharomycetes > Phaffomycetales > Wickerhamomycetaceae > Williopsis > Williopsis samutprakarnensis. The sequence goes on from JAJMLQ010000011.1 coordinate 44,790, forward strand.
ACAAGATGAGAAACAAACTCACGAGGGATATACTCCGTTCTCATTCCTTTTACGAGACTGGTCATGATTTGTCAACTGCATCGTCACCAACATTTGGCGATGGGTTCAATTACGATCCAAATACCATGTCAATGCCAGATTTACAACAGACTCAAACCGGTCCATCATCACCCACTGCATCTTTGAGTTCATCCCCTGGGGATAGACCGCGTCATTTGAGGGGAAGAACTCGCCATAGAATGAACAGTCATGGTGCCAACATCAGAAACATTTCACCTTCTCTTATGAGCACCCCAAGCAAGATTAAACTACTCAAATCGAATTACTTCAGATGTGAAACACAATTTGCCATCGCATTACAAACCATTTCGGTGAGATTGAGCGCAGTTCCAAAAGAGGCCAGATTATCATCGTTGCGTGCAGAGTTATCACTCATGAACAGAGATTTACCCGCAGAAGTTGATATCCCAACGTTACTGCCCACAAATAGAAGGGGTAAGTTACACAAAATTGTACATATCGCAGCAAATGAAGCAGCCGTGTTGAATTCTGCAGAGAGGGTTCCATTCTTACTGTTAATTGAATACCTGAGTGACGACTTAGATTTTGATCCAACTACCAATTCGAACAACAGATTACTTCATGAGAAGCCGAACAACTCTTACATCTTTGATCTGGGTATTAAACCAACCAGTTCTTTGTCTCCACATCCAACAGATTACTTTGAAGAAGAACCAGTTGAAACAGATTTAGGTGATCTATCGGTGGTGAAGTTGTCAAACAAGAACGAGTCTGACTTGTTGACAAACGAGATGTTTGTTGCCTCATCTTCAAAGGTTCCAATTATCGACAATGAAGATGAACGTGGAAAGGAGTTGAACTTTAGCTCGGACCTTAGATTAAGTTTCGATGAGGACTCGGATAACTCAGACTTGGCAACACAGATGAGAATAGCTGCAGTTATGTTGTCACAACTAGATAGCGGCACCAGCTCATTACCTTCGGATCAGACAGCTGCTATTAAGGCAAAGATAATCACATCTATGCAGTCTCTACAAGATAAATTTGGTTACAAAGATCTGGAGGCAATACATGGAGCTGCTGGTGAACGTAAATTGGAGAATGACTTGAAGTTAGGAGGAGTTTCCAACAACAACTCGAACGCTTACCTCGGTGAAGATTGGCACACTAAAAAAGAGAGGATCCGTAAGCAGAGTGCCTATGGACACCTTGATAATTGGGATTTGTGCTCAGTGATTGCCAAGAATGGTGATGATTTAAGACAAGAAGCCTTTGCCTCTCAGGTAATCCAGGCGATGGCATCTGTTTGGAAAACGGCAAACATTCCTGTATGGGTCAAGAGAATGAGGATTCTGATCACAAGTGCTAACACTGGTCTTGTGGAAACCATTACCAATGCTCTTTCTGTCCATTCTATTAAGAAGGAATTGACAAAGCTATCGATTGAGTCTGGTGATAATCCAAAGGGAACCATCAGCTCACTGACTGAGCACTTTGAAAGATGCTTCGGTGACCCCTCGTCTCCAAAGTACAAGCGTGCCCAAGATAACTTTGCGATGTCCCTTGCTGGTTATTCTGTCATTTGTTACATTTTACAGATTAAGGACCGTCACAATGGTAACATCATGCTTGATAACGATGGACACATCATCCATATTGATTTTGGTTTCTTGCTCTCTAATTCACCAGGCTCTGTTGGTTTTGAAGCTGCACCGTTCAAACTCACTAATGAGTATGTTGAGTTGCTTGGCGGCCTTGATGGAGCTCCATTCATGAAGTTCAAGAAGTTGACACAAGAAGCATTTAAAGCTTTGAGAAAGCAGGCGGATCATTTGATCACGATGGTTGAATTAATGCAAAAGGATAGCGACTTGCCGTGTTTCAAAGCAGGGTCTCAGACATCGGTTCAATTTAGACAGAGATTTCAGTTGCATTTGACTGAATCGGAGTGTGACGCCTTTGTTGAAAACTATCTAATTGCCAAAAGTATCAATAGCGTTTACACAAGACTATATGATCAGTTCCAGTTACTCACTCAAGGTATTTATAGTTGATTACGTTTTATAAAGTTTCTTTTAAGAAAAAAAAGTTGTACGGTTTTCCTTCATCGTTCCATGTAATCTCATTCAAATGCTGATTTGCCCAATTTGTTGAGCACACCACTCGAAGAACCCTTCATTGTCTTCTCAATCTTTCTGGCCTTGAGTACCCTACTATGTGCCTCTATGCTTGTGCTGACCGTAGATTTTCCCTTACCGAAGGACATGACAGAAGCCCTTGCGCTAGAGGCCGCTTTGTAAGATGTAGATATGGTGACTTCGTTGCTTTTCACAGATGAGTCTGATTGAACAAATGATCTTTTCAAGGAAGGAACTCTGAATGCATCAGACGGAGAGCTTGAGAGATCGACATTGATAACTTTCTTCTTCTGAGGTGTCTTGTTAGGCATATGTATGGTTGATTTCTGCTTTAAAGTATGAAGATCATCAAAGCTGTCATCGTCATCCATGTAGTTCATTGGCTGTGGAGGTGTGTCGTCATAGTCTCCCAAAAACGACAGCGATTTCTGAACAAAAGCCTGCGTGATACGGATCTTCTTTTTACGACCAACTTCTTCTGGTGACTTGAGCTTATCCTTGTTTTCCTTGGTTATAAATGGGTTACTGTCACTTTCATCTTCTGAAGTCTCTTCACAGTCAACACGACCAAATATATCTGTCTTTGAATCCTGTGTTTCGGTGATAGATTCGAAAAATGCCTTAGACTTCTCATCTCTTGCCAACTTTCTCAACTTCTCATCTTCTTCAAACTTTTCTCTTAGTTTGCTCTGCTGGTACATCTTGTATCTTCTCATAACTTCATCTTCTTCATCGTAGAAATCAAAACCATCTGCAGAATCACCACCACGTCGTTTCCAATTACCTGTTTCAAGATCCTTCAAGATTTTCATCAACATCTTTTGATCCATTTGAGCATCTTCTGCTGCAATTTTCTGAGCTAATTCCATTCTATCTTGCTTGATCTTCGTAACATCGTCGAACATCTTCTCATCTTCAGAATCTTCTTCGTCAGATCTTTCACCTTCTGCTCCACCAACACCTTGCCATTCATCTTCAGATTCCTCAGCCTCATTCTCCATAATTTGGTCAAGACCTTTACTCTTCAAATTCCTCTTACGACGTTTTTCTTCATCCAATGCTTTACGACGTTGTTGTTTGTAAAACTCAGCACGCTTCAGCCTTTCTTCTTCTGTTTCATCATCATCATCATCATCGTCTTCTTCTTTTTCATTCTGTTCCTCGCTGTGCGAAAGCGTATCTGAATCTGTAGATTTCTTCACCAGTCTTCTTGTACGTTGAATGATCGGGGAGCTTGGAAGAGCATCAGGGAGCGTGTCTTGATATATCTGGACACTATCAGCGTTGGTCTGAGTTATTTTCTGGGTGTCTAGACCTGGTGCATCAAAAGACTTCTCAGCAGTTGGGGGCTCGATATCCACCAGTTGTGTATCTGGCTCATCAATCAAAACACGTGTAGTCTTCTGGGAGTTAAAATTCATGTACAACGACTCATCTAACCGTTTGTCCACAACAGATTCATCACACAAGACGTTTTCACTGTTTTTACGTGCCTCTTGGAAGATTTGAGTAGGGGAGACATCCTCATTATCCATCGATCCAGAGCCCTTATCAAAAGCCTGTGTCATAGAAACACCAAGGAAGTCTTTCAGTCTCTGAGTTTGGTCACCATTTTGAGAGAAATTCCCTCCAAAAGATCCCAAGTTGATGAATGCACCAGGCTCATGCCTCTGTAAGGCATTTGTGAGTTCTTTGGATGCGATTTCATCTGCATCATCTTCATCTTCAACGATATTTCTCTTTCTTGACTTCACTTTTGGTTGTGGAATGTCTTCTTCTTCATCTTCACCTGCAAAATTGGAACCATCGTTATCTTGTTTAGGTGGTACATTCTCATCACCTTCTTCCTCGGCGCTGTCGTCATCATCAGCAGCGGATTCTGGAACATCGCTTTCAACAACATCATTTCCTCCATAATCACTGTCCTCTTCTTCCTCATCATCGTCATGGTTGTTCAATCTATGCTTGTGAGCGGCGCCTGATTCATGATCTTTAACTGTATTCGCATGTTCAATGTACTTTCTCAAGAGATCTTCAACGTCAAGATCCTCTGGTTGTAACATATCAAACTTTTCTTGACCATCTGGGAATAACGAACGACTCTCTTTAATTTGTTTGTGGGAAGCGTTTCTCAACTTTTCAAGCATTTGGTTCCTTGTTATGGCGTTACTCTTCATCTTCTTCTTCTTGGATTCAAGGGTCTTTTTGCTGAACCTGGCCTTGAGTTCCAACATCTCTGATTTTGACACCTTGAGAGGAATATCGTCATCATCACTATCGTCACTATCATCGAGCTCGATCATCTTTGGTTTCTCCTCTGGATCTTTGAGTCTAAACAGTGGCTTACTGTTCGTCTGAGTTATCGTTTCATCTGATTTATGCTTGAGTATATTCAGAACATCAAAGTCATCATCACTGTCGCTATTAGTGTCACTGTCATGAGTGAGTGCAGTATCCTTCCCTACGATGCGTGATTTCTTTTCCCCTGGTGAATTCAACGGTGTTGTAGAAGGCGTCTCGTTGTTCTTCTCTGAGCTCAAAAGATCCTTTGTATCAATTTTCCCACTAATTGGAAGACCAAATGCTGCGAGTAAGTCAGTTTTGACAAAGTTCTTCACAACAGTAGAGCCAATGTTTAAAGGTTCATCCATTCTTCTCTCCTCCTCGTCAGATGCATAATCTTTATCATCTTCGAGCTCTTTCTGTAGATCGTTCTTAGAGTCTTTGGTCTTCTCCTTATTCTTCTTGTTTGATAAAGACTTGTCACTCTTGCTCTTATCGTTTTGTTCCTTCATCAATCTCAGTGCCTTCTTTTTCTCAGCCAATGCTTTAATTTTTTGCTCTCTCAACTCCTTTTGAGTAGATTCGATGACTTGTGTTTCCTCAGATATCAAGGCTTGAGTTTGTGAAATTTGCTGTGTTTCACCAACATCACCGGCAGAGTCTTCATCTTCATCCTCAGATTCTTCGACAAAGAGCTTGTGTGTATTCAACGCTTGGGTTGGCGGAGAAGAAGGAACCGTCATATTAGCAAGCTCAGAGCCAACAGGCTCCTTAAAATCAGTAGATCTGAGTGTGGGCATCAACGAAGCATTCAAAGGAAGATTGTCATTGTCATTATCGTTCTCATCGTCATCTTCTTCCTGGGTGAACAACGACGGCTGGTTAAAACGACGATGTGTACGTACTGGAAACGCCTCATCCTCTTCATCCTCTTCATCAGCTTCATCCTCTTCATCAGCTTCAGATCCTCTCAGATCACGTACATTTTGAGTAGCCACGCTAGTTGTATCAATACGCTGTGTATCCTGGATTTGTTCATATTCCTCAACCTGTGTGGCTGCTTCATAATCACACAGTTCCTCCTCAGAGTCATTTGAATGTTGGTGTTCCTCATCACCATAATCTTCACTAACAGCCTCTCCATTCAAACGTCTCTTCACTTTAGCAAGCGCTTCTGCCAAAGCATCCGGCTGCTGTGCAACAACTTCACCTTCACATTTACCAAGATCTCCAACACCGAGCTCATCATCACTGTCCTCGTCAGAAACAGCATCATCAGATTCAAAATGCAACTCTGCTTCTTGAATGTCAACATGTTTAGTGAAGGTTCTTGCCCTTGCTGGGTGGATCTCTAACTCATCCAAAAGATCCATTGCCTTCTTCCGGTGTTCGGTATCTATATCTTCAAATCTCAAGTCTTTGAAGCCTTTGAAGCCTTTGTTGTTGTTGTTTTTGTTGTTTTTGTGAACTCCACAACCGCCGAAAGTGAAACGCGCTTATAAAACAAAACGCGGAAGCGCGATCCCTTCAGCAAAATGATTTTTTTTGTGTATATCGCGTAATGTGGTTTTTAGTTGCCATGGTAACATTAAAAAGAAAAACTTATACAAGTAAACAACACTCGATTCATTTAATTAGAAACTTATATGCAAACATCAATCAAATTCGAATTCACTCTTGAGAGCATCTTCAAGAGCAGCATGGCTGATTTGGCTGGTAATAACGGATGACTGACGTAGCACTGAGCCTTCTCCGTGTTGTACTGTAGCACTTCTATTAGCACCGATGGTCAGTGTAGAGAAGCTTCCCTTTATAGGCATAGCCATGTGTGGTTTCCTCAGTGGACCTCCTCTATTTGACTCATTAACAGGTTTACCGACCTCTCTGGTAACGAGAGATGTAGATGGAATGAAGGTTTGTGCGTTAAACCTGGAGAACAGCGATTCAGAAGGTTTTTGAGGCCTTGATGTCTCTAGGGTTTCATACTTATTATGGATGCTTTGTGATGCTGCTGGTGTGGATGCTGATGATATAGGTATTGGTGATGATGCAACGGTGGCTGTGTGTTTGGTACATGGGCTGTTGGTGTCAATGGCATTAGCGGCGGTGAGATTCAATGTACCCATCAATGGCTGTGCCTTCCTTGAACCAAACCAAAATGAAAACCCATTCGACGTTGGTTTATTCCGTTTCGGTTTCACTGATTGTGCAACAAGACTTGAAAGTGCAGCTTTAGTGGTCTGATCACTATTTCTTGAGATGGACAGGTTGTTCACTGAAAGTGTAGTAACATTTGTGGGCTTTGCAGAGACTCTTTGATTCCCATTTGAGAACTTTTGCATCCAACTCATAGTTTGCGTTTTAGAGTCTCTTAATGGATGTACCGGGATCCTTGTGGTCATCGAGGAGAAGATCGAGTCACAAGAGTTGGATCTGTTTAAGCGATGTGAGAATGTTGGTAGTTGGTCCAAAGCTTCTGATGATTCTTTTTTAGTCAAGCCGACTTCAGTGTATGCTGGTTCAGTGTATACTGGTTCAGGAATCTTCCGTAAGGAGTCGTTGAGCAAGTTCTGCAAGCTAACATCTCCTTTACAATTAAGCTCCTCATAATCACACCCTCTGGACTCAGCGACAACAACAGCAGAGTTATCAGGGGTGATATTTGGAGTAATGAGGCCCATATCAGGGCTCTCTTTCACATCTGAAATGAAAGTACTCTCCATAACTGGTGAGTTTAACCACTGAGTATCTTTTGTGACGTCGTCATCCACGGATTGTTGTCTCTTCTTGATAGCAAGACCAGCCTCCAATGAAACTGCGTGTCTTAAGAAAGCGTTTATAGGTGTTTTCGGTCCACCAGCTAGAGGTGTAAGAGTCAGTGATGATACCGAGTGCGGTACAGAACTCGATCTCTTACGCCTCGAAAGAGGTGACAATCTTTCATTCGATTTGTGAGATAATGGAGAAGTGATCTGGATTGGTTCAGAAGATTTAGATGGCTTCTTAGGAGTCTCAACCTTCAATACTTGTGCTTCACTAGCGTCATTTTTCGTGAACAATGACTCTCCCTGATCATGTTGGAAGCTCTCTGAGAATATATTTGATGCATTGAAAGAAGAGTCTGGAGTGAGCATCATTGGATTATTTAGCATGCTAGGTGAATAGTTCAACAAGTTCAAGTTCAGTGATCTTCTCTTACTCTTCTCTCTTCTAGATACACACCGTATCGGTTTTAATGTGATCGGCTCTTCAAGTGCTTCATTTGTTATTCGCAACGGAGTCAACGGCGACGATTCTATAGGAGCATTTGATCTCGCAGAGATCGCTGAGACGTTATACGCTTTGGAATTGAAATCGGAATCAATCTTTCTGGAGAGGAATCTAAACTCCAGCCAAAGGTTTTCCAGCGTAGCTTCACTTGTCTTCCAATTGAGTTCATCATCCTTCCTGATCTGTTCACAGTCACACGTGCGATCAAGTAGTCGCGCCTTATTGGCTCTCTGTTGCACCTCATACATCTGTAGTTGCTTCTCAAAGAATTCGCTTCGTAAAAGTAATGAGTTCAACTGTGTAAGCAGATGTTGATAATGGCCCAGTCTCGCACTTAGACTCTCAACTTTGGAGTCCAATGATGGGATAAATGACGAACTTGTCCTCAGCTCATACGTGAGCCTCATGGTCTCTTCAATCATTTGTACAGTACGGTTCGACTTTGCAAGTATTGTTGACGTTAGATCGTCAAGTCGATCTCTATGGATCTCGATATCCCTAAGAGTTATGGACATATCTCTCGGACCTTAATAGCGCACAACACTAAAGAGTATGTCCAGAAACGAAAAAGATGAAACTTCTCAGAGTAATTTGGAATTATGAATCAACTGGTTATGGTCAAAGTCTCTATAAACCTTCAATCACAACAAAGAAGTTCTCTGTATTGGTTTTAGTATGAAATGTAAAGTGGGAAAGGGCAAAGAAAAATTAGCGGCTGCACTCTGCTACCGGACAGTAATGTAAACAAACCCAATTGGGAAATATATGTGGTAGGTACCACATAACCCTCGTTTCTACAGTAATTCCCTAAGTATAACGGGACACGGCTACTGCACCTTTGTTTACACTTTGAAATGGTCACTGGGCACGAGGTAGTAGTGTGCTTTTTTTTTACTTGTCGTGTGCAGTGTTTCTCTATTTACCATTAGATAGTTGGATTAATAAGAGCTCCAATTGGAATTTTAATGACACCCTCTTTGGGGCCTTACATGTCTTGGAAACACCACGTGAATCTATTTGAGTTATTATTGCAAAGTGTGGTGGTGTTATTTTGTCTAGATGTGGTAACAAGTAGTACTTATATATGCAAATGTCAAATTACTAAAGTCATACGAAACAAAATACATCTAAGACAAAAAAACCCCACATATACGACAATATAATACTAGCGAGAATGCTAGGCTTCATAAAAAGACTCCAATTATTAGCTCATTTCTTTGTAGTACCTGGTTTCTTCCAGAAGTACTGCTTGTGAGTCTTTCTGCAACTTCTTAAACCACCACCTTTTACGGTATTAACGAGTTTGACTCTTTCCTTGTCTAAATCTTTCTCCACATCGTAGTAGTACTCTTCATCCAAGTATTTACCGGCAGCGTCCTTACCACGACGATAAATGACACCGATATGTGGACAAGCTGCGAGTACGGCTCTCAACTGCTGACGAGTCAAATTCTGTGTCGAAGCAGAAACGGTCTGCAATTGTGCTAATGGGGTCTGTGATAACCTTGAAAATGCCAAATGGTTTGTGACGACATTCTGGATGGAGTCAACCTCTTCCACGGTTCCCAAGATTTGTTCAATGTTCATAGATTCAATCTTTTCACGTGGTTGTAAACGATCAACTTTCTTCTTGACTGGGGACAACCCAGGATCTGCTTTACGAACGCGTCTATTTTTCACTTCAAGGTTGGCAGCCTTTGTGTGTTGTTCCTTGTTCAAGTCATTGGCACTCATTGGTTGTAGAGGAGTACGTTCCTTCTTGGCCTCCGTAACTGTTGTTGATGGAGTCAAGGATTCGTCAAAAGGTGAGTCTGCGGATTGCGCTGAAACAGAAGGTTTCAAGATCGGAGTGGTGGTTTTGGAGATACACTTGGTTGGTGTATCAACTTTGATCAACTTTGTAGATTTATCCGCTGGTGTTTGCAAGTAATCAGGTTCAACTTGTTTCATCTGTTGGGTTGGCTCAATATGGCTAAGTGACTTACTCAACACTGGCTTCTCATCCTCTGTCTCGGACTCATCACTAGTAACATCAACCACAATTTGATAATCCATAACTCTAATTGTCAACTCGGGGTCATTTGGAACAGTGAACTGCTCGCCAGTGATGACTTTAATCTCAGTAAACACCTCATCGTCATCACATTCTTCAGATGGCTTTGTCTCGATGAAATACACATCTTCACTGTTCCTGATTATACGGCCAAAGATTTGCTTATGGAACTCAATGTACAGAGCATTAGAACCTTTGCAGAAAACTGTCAATTCATCGTGTTCCTTGTTGTATTGCAGTTTAATATGAACACGTGATGCGAATTTGGACTTCATGAAGTAGTCACAACGGGAAGATCTACCAAGGGTAACCTTTTCATTCGGATAAAGGAGCACTTTTAGCGGTCTCTGGGTGTTGACAACCTGATGAGAGCTGCTATTTGACGATTCTTGGAAGTCAACTTCAGCTCTAATCAACGGATGTTGAAGCAATTCAGTGGTAGTGTCAAATCTTGGAGGAGAACTGGACCCTTGGCCCTGATCCTGATCGCGTGCACCGGCACTGGAAGATGGATTAGGCGTTGGAAAGGTGTTTGCCTTGACAGCGGTCTTGTATTCCTTGTTGAACGGAGTACTTAACACGAGCTTCTTAGATGGGGCAGAGAACGAGTGGAATGGATCTTCCTGAAGCTGGTCTTCACTCTCTGGCACAGCGGCAAGGAAAGGTGAAGATGGTGGATATTCAGTCGACATGGTTTGTCCTCTCTTGTTATCTCCTTGTTATCTCTACCTCACGTAAACAACTTCTTCTCAACAAGACGGGTATTCAGGTTTTTTCCTACACTTTTCCCAGTTATCCCTAAATGACGCGACGGTGTATGTGGGTTTGTTTACATTTTGGCGAAAGACGCGCTTGAAAATTTCGGAACGCGTTACACACACACAAACACACATTCATTCACAGTATAGAAAGAGATTTTTATCTATGGCGCTTATATGGAAAAAAACGTCGAATTATGCCACCAAACGTATTGGTATATGACTGGAAATGACCAGGGTATAATTCTTATGGTCTAACTGATGGGTTTATCTCGTCAAGTGTTGCTATTTTCATCGAGTGTGATATGTGGATGTACAACACAGTTGCAAATTCTTCTCTAGAGCAAATTGTGTGCCAATTGGCGCAATTCGCATCGCGCAACTCCACCAACTTCAGCAACTTTTACGCCATTTTCTGAAATCTGCTCCAACTTTTACGATTCCCGTTTGTACAGGGCTCTGAACCGAGTTTTCCATCCGGACACCACATGGGTAGGCATGTGTCCGCTACCGCACAGCGCCACCAGCGCCACCGCCGGTGTGAAAAACGCAGTCACAAATCTCCCAGTCACACAACAAACTTGGTAGAACATCCAGACACCTCTAAGAAAAATTTCCCAGTACGCTGGCCGGTGGTGAACCCAGTGAAAAAAAAATGAAACCTTCAACACAACGTTAAACAAGCTTTAGAAGTCTTAAAGAAGTACATTCACAACACAAATTAGCAAACATGGGTAGTAAGTAGAAGGTCCTAGTGGATAAGTGGTTTGTTTCAGAGTGTGATGGTTGTTGAAATTGAACATCTGGTGTTTGAAGCCTTGTCGAAGAAGTTGTGTATCTTGAGAAGTTGCGTGTCTTGTAATGTATGCTTATGAAGTGTGAAGAAGGTAAAAAGTCAACTATGAGGATAAAAGAAGCCAATAGATGCACAGACAAACGACTCTATTGTGATGGAAACAGTTCTATCAATGAAGGCATTATCTTTCCAGCTCAGTTTATACATGATTTGTCTAAACTGCTAAGATGGGCTACTATTGGAGTAACCAGATATTCTCCATGAGACAAAGTTATCAAGTTATAAAGGTCTATCAGTTCAAAATCCACAAGTGAAACCAAAGAACGAATAACAATATCTTTGCAAACAACCACGGACCTACGATCTATAAAGATCCTTTTCTCTTCATACGAGATACTAACGATATAACCAACAGAGGGTACTCCATCTCTCGGTAAACGTCACAACAAGTCCCACACTTTGTGTAACAGATGTGGTCGTCGTTCTTTCCACATTCAAAAGAAGACCTGTGCTTCTTGTGGTTACCCAGCTGCTAAGTTGAGATCCCACAACTGGGCTTTGAAGGCTAAGAGAAGAAGAACCACCGGTTCTGGTCGTATGCAATACTTGAAGCACGTTGCTAGAAGAGCTAAGAACGGTTTCCAATCCGGTGTTGCTAAGCCATTGGCTGCTTAAGTTGAGCATTAAAGGGTTGTATTTGTAATAAAATGGAAAATCATTTACGTTTTTTGTCAAGTGTATTGCCGGTATATCTCTCACCAGGTACAACTCGAATATTTAAGCTTACATCTAATGTCAATTCTTAACGATATATAACCCTCCCCTCCCCATAACTTCCCATTAGAGGTATCTTTAAACGTTGGCTTTATATATCTATTATTTCTTGATCTCTTGGGTTCGGTTCAACAATGTTCATGGCCATATACAGGGCGTCAACTTCATCCATGGTTGTACATTTCTCCAGGATGTCTCGAGCACATTCAACAACGTCATCGTCATAGGCAAATTCCACGCCATTGCCAAAACCAACTTGTGCCTCAACGATACTCTGAATCTTGTTCTGATCCTTTTGTATATTATCCTGGTTGGTAACATCAATGTGGATCAGTTGTAGTGCCCTTCGCTCTGCCCATGGATTGAACACTGGAGATAGAGCGTCCTCCTGTCTCATGGTTAGCAAAAACCGTTGAGCTTCTTTACTCGAATCATTGGTGCTGAATGCAACACGGGCCAGCACTATCATGAGAACATGGATCGTGTCCTTCGTCAAAGCCGGTGTCGTGGTATCACCTCCAGATGTAGTCACTTCCCATATTAAATGTATTAGTCGAATAAGAGATGATATTAACCCACTTCTAATATGCGTCGTTGGGGATCTTGGAATCGTGTGGATATTCTCTTGTAAAATCCCAATGGAGAACACCAGCGATCTGAAGATATCAGGTCTGTTGTTGAAATGTGTAATTGAATTTGGAATCACGACAATAAGCTTGGTAAATAGCGAAACAATAAGTGATTGTACTTGTAATAGGTGCTTCTCATGTTTGAGCTCAAGTGGAAACCGATTTGTAGGGGTTAACGAGTATATCACCCGTGGAGAATCGGTAACCTCGGTGCCTATGAGAGCCTCTAGCTGTCGGCTTTCCAAGTTGTTACCAATGATTCTGTTCAGCCCATGGAACAGCCAATTTTGCCTCATTACCACGCCATTCTCCACAATCTGGGTTAAATGCTTGATGTCATGCTCTGAGAGAGGACTTTGTTGACCACTGTATGCCTCCACGATACACATGAGCCAAGTACAAACACTCATGATAATGTTGAGATTGGAGCCTTGGTTCATCGCGTGATTGATGAACTTCAATAGCCCTGCTGACTTCACAACGTTTCTTATATGTCCATGGTCATTCATGGAAATCATCAAGAGAGATTCAATCAATTCACACGTAAACACCATGATGAAATGGTTCACCATTTCAAACTGTACCCCAGATACGCCTACTCTTTTATGACGGATGTATTGCTCTGATACAACTTCCAAGGGCTTGATCTCCGTCTGAAGGTTTATCAGCAATGGGTGCAGCGACTCTATAAGCTCAGCTGTTGTGGTTTTAGTCACTGTCGATGGCTTGAATGATATCGTTGCATGGATCAACGCCAGTAAATAAGGTATTGGGAATCTTTGATAATGCTCTTGCCGTTGGAAAAGGTGGATAGTCAATTGTGAGATGAAGTGTGTAATCTTCGTCACATAGGTATCAATACGATACACAGTTCTATACCTGAGTAGAAACTCAACGAGATGAGCCTTTAACGGCTCTCCTTGATGAATTGTGAACCCATCAAGTTGAAAATCGCACGATAAGGCCACTTTGGAAAGCATCTCAACAACTGGCTTTGAAGTGGAGGGGATAGTGTACTTCAATATTGAATCTATCAGTAGAGCATTATCATCTTTGAAAACCGGGGTGAACCTCACGGGCTCTGGTCTCTGATGGTGATGACCTGTTGGTATCGATTGCGCTGTTCTGTTTCCACTGTTCGTGGTGGATGTGCTCACAGATGCCGGTGTTATAGGTTCAGGTGTGATGGTTTGCTCTTCACCATCGTTCTCCACTCGAATGAATGAATCATCCTGTGGTCTTTTCCTCTTCTTATGGCTGAGATTCCTCATCTCAACCGCTAAGAACTTCTTCTCAGATTCCAACTTCTTAACAAGCTCTTGTAATTGTTCAATCCTATTTGTCTGATCCTGTTGTCTCTGAGCATTTGTCCTCACCAACTCTTCGTATTCTTGATGTGTCTTACTGCCCAATTCTTCTAATTTGGCCCTGAGAATAGCAATCTCCCCCCTGGCCGCAAGCATCGCCGCTGAATTACCATCATCGTGATGATCTGTACCATCACCATGATGTTGATCTCTATCTTCAACGGCTGGTATTTCCATGGGTTTCGCCATGGGTTTCAAAGTCAGTGCCAAAAGCTCATCATCATCATCTGAAAAGTCTGAACCAAAATCATCCTCTGTGATCTTCGACATCTTCACAAAGCAAACCACCAATGATCCATGTAAACATACAACACTATCCATTGTGAAACTAAGTCCATTGTATACAGTGCTGGGCTAACTCGTGGTGTCTGGATGTTTCTCTCTGCTCAGTTGTTGCATTTACCGTGATGACGAAAAATTCTTCCGATGCATTCAATCTCAACTTTTAGAGATGAAGAGGAAACAACAAGAGAAGTTGATCACACGGAGGTTGTGTTTAGTTTTGTTCTATTTCCTGTTTGTAAATCGATTCCAGATAGCGGATCATCAGAGGAATTAGGCGTTTTAAGATGGCTAAAACAGAGAAGAGTACGAAGGAAGTGTTACCAGCTTCGCTTGTTCCAGAACAACCACAGGTCTTATCCTCTAAGGATAAGAATACACAGAGGTTGATTGTTGTTCTCAGTGCTGCGTGTCTTGAAACCCACAAGATCTCCTCTGGACATGGAAGTGGGCATGATAAGTATGCGTTGTTGAACTGTGATGATCATCAGAGTCTTTTACAAAAGATGGGTAGAGATATATCTGAGGCCAGACCGGACATTACTCACCAGTGTCTATTGTCCTTACTGGATTCTCCAATCAATAAAGCTGGTAGATTACAAGTGTACATCCATACTGCTAGAGGTGTACTTATAGAGGTGAATCCAAGCGTACGTATTCCAAGAACGTTCAAGAGATTTAGTGGGTTGATGGTTCAACTGTTGCACAAGTTGAGTATTAAATCCGTCAACTCTGAGGAGAAGTTGTTGAAAGTGATCAAGAACCCAATTACAGACCATTTGCCAACGAAGTGTAAAAAAGTGACTCTTTCCTTCGATGCCCCATTGATTAGAGTCCAAGATTACGTTTCCAAACTGGATAAAGATGAAAGTATCTGTGTATTTGTCGGTGCCATGGCTAGAGGTAAAGATAGCTTTGCCGATGAGTTTATCGATGAAAAAGTTGGTCTTAGTGATTATCCTTTGAGTGCGAGTGTGGCATGCTCCAAGTTCTGCTTTGGATGTGAAGATGCTTGGGGAATCTACTGATGTATCAATTGTGTGATTATAGGGCTTTTTTGTACATTAGCCCCCCATATATAAAACAGCATTTGTATAAAAGTATCAATCTGCAAAGGTGAACTTGCTCTGCTTAGTATAGACATCCAAACACCCAATAACCCAAACACCTCTAAGCTCCTGCTCCAATTGCGAATTTCTCCGGTTTCGTCCTATCAAAATGTGTGTGACCCCCACTTTAATCCCCCGGCACCCGTCACTTTTAGCCCACGGGTTTTCTGAACAGATTTGCTAAACCGTTTAGCTCGTGACTTTGTTTGTTTTACCCCGGACTTTCCCAACCGCTTCGCATCAAATGGGATGATACACCTCAAAGCAAGGCATGTCACAGTTTGTTTCCAGTGATGGTCGTTTGATGTCGTGCGAAATTCTTGACTTCTAAAGGAAGTATAAATAGGAATTTTGTTCTTGTAATCTTTTATAAAACCTTTCCAACTTCATTTTATTCCCCATAGGAATTTGAACCTTTTATCTCAATACAATCACAATACTCAAACAAATTAAACCATGTGCCAAACAGCTATTTGCGGACTTTGCAGTAAGTATACCTCGTTTGATTCGGTAAGCGAATATGGCCTGTTCAATTTCAACTCCGAAGTTGTATGGTTGTATAGCTCGCCTTGGGACTGGGGTTTCCCTGATCTCTATCCTCGTGTTATAATCGCACTTCTAACATTGAACTATAGACAAGAAGAGTTGGACCGGATGCGGACAACACATTGCTGACGTGATGGACAAAACTGACAAGAAGTACTGGTGTACTTGTAGACATAACCAGGTGGATGACACCACCGATATGAAGTATCCTCCAAAGGCATCTACTGGTAGAGCATCTGTCTAAACGTCACGCCTTGTGTTCATCTAACAACCACATTCTCATGAGTCATGTCTTAGTTTTTTATATTCGATATCTGTATATTGTACCCGCACAATAGCCATGGAAGGGCCTGTCTCTGCCTCCACTGTTTTCCCCCTTTGTTCTTTTTTTTCAATTCTCATCGAAGGTGGCATCAACATGTCTTTCACTATATATTTTTAAACAAATGCATATTAGTCCAAATGTTCTTAAGCAACTGTCATTACATGGATCTTTCCTCGTATAGAGAAAATACTCGTAGTTGTAGTAGTAAACGGCCTTTGTTGTTACTGCCAATTGTCACAAGATCACTTAACTCCGTAGACGCTCGCTGTTTGAGGACTGCGTCGCAATCCTGCAGGGCCATCACTATAAAAGCTACAACTCAAACAAGCAAAAAACTACCAAAACAGTAGAAGAACATAGCAGAATTGATTGATGAAAGCGGCAGTGATCTGAATACACTTCTCTGTTCGATGTGAACTCGGCTATATTTGGTCTTACCTGAGCTTAGATCACAACAAATGTGTGAGAATTGACATGCGCATCGTTCGGCATATGTCTCCTGTTTCAAGCCGATGAACATGAAACCAAGTCAAAACGGGTCCACTAAAGGTTGGCCTGTTGTACTTAAACGGTGTAGTAATCGATGCTTTTTCTTTGGCTCGTTGTTAGCACGATGGCGGTATGTCCTAATAGAGAAGATCACACAAATGGCTACCACTCCATATCTGAAGCTCAAGGCAAGGCTTTCACAGGCATGGTTAAACAAATACACAATCGTACTTATACTCATGGCGTTAAAACTCTTTATATTTGGAACCAGTCTCAGGGGTTCGTTGCAAACTGCACAGTACTACACATTGAGTTCATGTTCTACAATTGATTCTTTGGCGAGCAACGCCGTTTCAATACCTCATTACCTATCCAGATCGGCAAACTACATGGTTGAACGATCCGTGGAGGGGATAAACGACGCAACAGTGGATTCACTACAGATGATGATGACCATCATAGAGAACATGGTTGTGTTTGCGCTACAGCTGATGCTTGGAACATACACGTGTCTTCTGACTGCAGCCGTTGATGCTGTCGTCGATATCGCAATTGATACATCTGGAGAAGTGATAAGTTTGGTCAACGAGACCCTTGATACCGTCACCGATGAAATTGAAGACGGGCTGCAGGACATCTCTGGTTTCATCAACAAGTTCTTAGGCACAATAGATCGCGCTGTTGATTTCATTACAGGCGATGATGACAATGAAGAAATCGATGATACAATTAACAAAGTGAACTTAACACTGGGAAGTCTAAGAGATTTACAAATTCCAAGCTCTGTGTATGACAAACTGGAAGTGCTGAGAGATAAGGCTCCAGATTTCAATGAAGTGCTTGATAAGACTCAGGATCTCATAAGGGAGCCGTTTGAATACGTGAAAAATAGACTAGAAGATGCCACTATATTCGATAATGATGGAGATGGACTGTACGTTCCCGAGTTGGAGGATTTTCCAGTATGTTCTAACAACAAGGACGCCATTGTAGATTTTTACACAGGCTTATCCGATCTCGTACATAAACTGGTATTGGCTTTCGTCATACTGTTCATTGTCATTGCAATCGTCGTGATCATACCAGAGATGTACTCAGACTATCGTCATTGGAAGAAACTACAAACGTTGAAAGAAGGGACAGAGGGTGAACAGGATCCAATTACAACGTATGAAGCCATCTTCAACAAGTATCCGACAAAGGCTGGTAATCGGATAGCATCAAAGATTACGAATACCGAGGATACGAATATACAGGTACAGTGGTTTATATCCTACATCTTCAGTCAAAGAGCTACCATTGTGCTATGCCTGTCATTGGCTGGTTTTGTCTTGGTGATTGTACAGTTCTTAATATTGGACCAGGTTCAAGGTGTCATCAATGGAACAGACACACCATTCGAGGACATATCTGGTCAGCTGGTAAACAAGGTGAGTGTTTCGATCTCTGACTGGACTGATTCAACCAACGATTACCTTACCGTTGCTGAAGAAGATATGAACGATCAGTTATTCTCAGACGTAAGGACCATTGCAGAGAGTGTCAATGAAACCATATCGGAGTTCCTTGATGATATGAACAGGGCGGTTGATGAACTGTTCAACGATACCATCTTGTACGATGCAGTGCGTTCCGTGATTGGATGTGTTATCGAAGATAAGTTGATTCGAGTCGAGGAAGGGTTGACTTGGATCTATAACCATGCGGCGGTTAAATTCCCGAGGGTTAATGAAGGGTATTTATTGAGGGCATTTGAAGGTGAAGACGATACAAGCGACTTGGATCAATGTCAGTATTACAACAGTACCAATACTACAAACGTCTTGAGTAACAACACGTATTACGGCAATGAAACTTATACGTACAACCTCAGCATTGCATCGAACAGCACGGTATGTTCCAACTCTACAACGACTTCTCTAGGAGATTCTTCACTGATGAGACAGACAAGTTCAATTGGGGACTCCTCAAAGAACATGTTACGCTCGTTGCTTGATCTCATCATCGACTCCTATAGAGAATCGCTAATGGTCGAACTCTGGATCTCGGTTGTGCTACTTGCCATCTGGATGGTACTGGTGATCATAGGCGCTCTCTACAGTTGGTATGACCTCAAGCATCACAGCAACCCATTGACAACAACACCAGAGAAGTTATACATCAGTTACCCCAAGGAATTGACAGAGCTGGAGAGAAAAGAGTACGGGTATTCGTACAATCACCCAGTACAACGCCATCGAAGCCCAACAACGCCCACCACTCAGGATTCCATCAAATCGTCTTCGGTCTCAGGCTTGTCCAGTACACTCGGAGAGTCACAACGGGGTTTAAACCCATTTACCGATACCTACAACCCTTTGAAGTAGAGCTGCTATATCTCTTGATCTTCTAAAAAGGTTACCCTGCCCTTGAGCCGTGAGAGATCGTCACCCTCCCCCCCAGGCAAAAAGGGAAAAACACAACCACGCGCCACCAACGCTTTTTCAGCTTAAAATCATCCGCTGTAGAAGCTCAGTGATTAGAGATAGAAACGAAGAATGTCTGACGAACAGCGTGATGTTAAGCCGGATCTCCAAGGAGACGAGAAGCCAGTGATCAAGTCGGATACCCACTTGAACATCAAGGTCACTGACGGTAACTCTGAGATCTTCTTCAAGATTAAGAAAAGTACGCCGCTGAAGAGATTGATGGAGGCTTTTGCAAAGAGACAAGGCAAGTCGTTGGAGTCCATCCGGTTCTTAAGCGAAGGTGATAGAATCAACGGCGAACAAACCCCTGAGGATCTAGATCTAGAAGATGGAGATGTGATTGAGGCACATCAAGAACAGGTGAGCAGTTCTCTACGTTTTGTCCACTGTTTTGACGCGTTTTACTAACAACAACAACAACAATAATAATAGACTGGTGGTTTTTTCTGATTGTAAAAGAAACCGAAAATAAATGCCTAATAGTTTATGACTAACGTATACCGATGTAGAGATCTCTACATGACGTTTCAGAGCCGGTGTTTCTACCCACTACGATGTTAACTTGTTCCCCTAGCTTGGGTTGAATGGGGTTGAGATTGAAGTGTTGCTTTATTAGAATGAGCGATCACGTGAGCATTATATAATCTCTTACTAATCCGCTTATGTAATGTGAGGCGCTAAACTGAGGAAGAGAAACCCGGTGCGTAAAAACGCGAAAACAGACGTTAAAAAAGGCGAAAAAAACGCGAAAACTGGGGACGACGCGAACTTTTAGCCTTTCCTCTTTGGGGCTCTGAAACGAATTTAAGGTGCAAACAACGCGTCGGACTGCATTCTCATCCAAAAGAGGAACATCAGTTGTACCTTTTTAGGAATATGGAACGCGATATGTGAGTTATAAGACACCCCCTTTGAAAGAAAAGTATCGATGAATTATAGATGACATTTGCAAATCCCAGGTAACCAATTTTTTTTCCTTCCAAGAACCCCTTCATCAAGAAAGCGTTTTCTTTTTCACTCTCCAAAGTTCTCTTCTTGAAACCATTAATTGAGTCTCTTTCTCTCCAAGAAGAAGTTCATATCTCACTGGAATACCCCCCTCCCGATATTCGTTCATTTCTTTCCAATTGGGTTTATCCATAGAAGAGAAGGCACTTATAATGTCCTACCATTCTCGACAGCCAAGTGTGGCATCTTCACTCCTATCGTCAATGACTTTCAACAACAACACGTCACAGATTAACAAGATCGGACCATGGCGTCTTGGGAAGACATTGGGTGCTGGCTCCACCGGTCGTGTCCTATTAGCAGAGAACGTGAACTCTGGCCAAAGAGCAGCTGTTAAGGTGATTTCCAAGAGCGTTTTGAACTCATTGGAACAGGCTGATGACAAAGGACGTGATGCTGCTGGTTTGGCGTATGGAATAGAAAGAGAGATAATCATTATGAAACTTCTTAACCATCCGAATGTGTTAAGATTATACGACGTTTGGGAGACCTCGAAATCGTTGTATTTGATCCTGGAGTACGTCGAAGGAGGTGAACTCTTCGACTTGCTCGTGGAAAAGGGTCCTCTGGGAGAAGAGGAGGCTGTTCGTTACTTCAGACAAATCATCATGGGTGCATCCTACTGCCATGCCCTAGGTATCTGTCATAGAGACTTGAAACCGGAAAACTTGTTGCTGGATCACGATCTCAACGTCAAATTGGCGGATTTTGGAATGGCTGCGTTGGAAAACAACGATAGAATGTTAGAGACGAGTTGTGGCTCACCTCACTACGCTGCGCCTGAGATTGTTTCTGGTAAGAAGTACCATGGGTTTGAAAGTGATGTGTGGTCGTGTGGTGTTATCCTCTTTGCCCTGTTGACTGGGAGATTGCCATTTGACGACGAGAACATCAGAAGCTTGCTGTTGAAAGTGCAAAGTGGTGTTTTCGAGATGCCAACAGAATTGTCAAAGGAGGCTCAGGATTTGATCTCCAAGATGCTGTGTATCAACCCGGATAACAGAATCAAGACCCATAAAGTATTGGAGCATCCATTGCTGCAAAAGTACCCAATATCTGCTGTTGATTTGAAGACGATGAAGGAATTGCCTAATCCAAATAGCTATCTCAACCAGATTGCTAGACGTGAGGATATCGATGAGTCGATCCTACGTAACTTGGTTATCCTATGGCATGGCAGGGACAAGTCTGAGATAATTGACAACTTGTTGACACCGGAATCTACGACGGAGAAGATCTTCTACTTCCTCTTACTCCGTTATAGACACAACCAGTCAAATTCATCGCTGATAAGATCGTTGTCCATTGCAAAGTCGGTGACCAACAACAACCTCAGAAACAGCGTGACGGCCTCCTCCTCGACGTCATTCAAGTCGAAGAAGAACAGACGTTCGTTGATCTCTGCCTCTTCGTCGCATAGAAAGTCGGTGTCTTTCAACAACAAGCGCAAATCTCTGACGGATTCTCCAAAACGTCAATCTCCAAAGCGTCAATCTGTCGGGCCGTTCACTGACGAGAATCAACCTCCCGTCCCACGCCATGTGTATGAAGCTGTCACTGGTGCTACCACAGGTGCTACTGCTAGTGCTAGCACCAATGGTAAGAGACGTTCAGTGAGAGCTTCATTACTTCCAAACAAACGTTCGTCCATCACTACAAAGTTGATCTCTGTTTACTCAAAGCTCGCCAACGATAACGAATGGGTTTACATTGACCAAGAAGCCAAAAGGGCCAGCTCCGATTTCGCTACACTTTGTGATGAGATATTCGAACACGAGAAGTACGAGCAGATGAGACTTGAACAAGCTAAACGTCAAGCTGAATTGGAAGCCAAGCAAGAACAAGAGAGGCTTGAACAGTTGAGAATCAAAGAGGAAGAGAGAGCTATTAGAGAACACGAAAGAGCTAAACTGGATGCTCAAGCTGAAGCTGAAGCCAAGAGAAGAGCTGAAGCTGAAGCTGAGGCCAAGCTCGTTTCACAGAGTGATGAAAGTGACAGATATGACCATGAGCCAAAGCTTGAAAATGCAAAGCTTCGTTCCACTTCTGGGCCTCAATCCAGAGCTTCGCAGTTGCTTGATCGTGATGAGATCCTCAAGATTCAAAAGCGTGCTACTACAAATCCATTTCAAACAAGACCAAAGTCCAAGTTGGATCCTGGCTTGAACTTCAACCCAGAGGATTGGAGACAGTCAAAGGTGCTCTATGACGAGAATGATTTCGTTACACAGGCAATTCGTAGATCTAAGTTCCTCGGCTCCAAATATGATTTGAGCATAAAACGTGCTTCTACAATCAAGAAGAACCAGGAACTTGATCTTAAACATCCTTCAGTGGAGCATGATGCTTCGCAGACCGATGCCCTTGTTGAGGGCGTCGAGTGGGATGGCCCAAAGACCATTGCAGATGTTAAGATCCCACAAGTCACCAGAAAATCCAGATTATATTCATCTTCTAATAAGAGATTGAGTGTATTGTCTATCTACTCTACAAAGGCTTCATATAAAGACCTTGCTTCGAAGTTGCACAATTTACAAGAAGCCGAGGCTTCAAAAGGTACTGCTGATGTTCCACCTCTGAAAGAAGTTATTAGAGAAGAGATCAAAGAAGAGGCTGCTGATGCCCAACCTGTTGCTGATGCTCAATCTACTGCTGTTGATTCCGACGAATCTGCTGCTTCTAAAGGCCCGAGAATGAGCTTTGCTGATAGATTGACTGCATTGGAAAGCAATGACGAGGGCACTATTTCGGGGCCACATGATGAGGTACCAGTGGTTGTTGTGGAAATTGATGATCCTGTTGACGGTCAGAAGAAGAACATTGACCTCCCTACATTACCAGACCTTGATGATAGTTCTCTCGGCCAAAAGATTTCTGCTGTGGATAATAAAGCTGGTGCGTTGAAGAGATCACCACTACCAACTCCAAAGCAGAGATTTGAGCTATACAAAGATTCTTCCGATGAACAACCAGTTAACTCTGATGCTCCACCGTTACCATTGCCTAAAGCACCAAGAACCTCAACAAAAGATAAGAAACCGTTGGATGATATCACCAAGGATGAGAACAAGCGCAATGTCAGTGGTGGTTCCTTCTTCAGAAAATGGTCAAAGGGTAAGAAAGAGATGGATGAACTGGACAGAAGAGGTGGTTCGTCGTTCTTCCGTATATTCAGTTCTGGTTCTTCCAAGCCAATGAAGAAGACTTTGAACACCGTTTACGATCCAAGCGAGATGTACATGACATTGAAGAGACTTCTCAACGGCTGGACTGACTATGGGTTGGGAAGACTATCTAACAACGACACTGATCTGACCATAAGTGGTGAGATTACTAAGAACAACGTCATTGGTGTCAACCGTGCGCAGTTCAAGGTGTACGTTGAAAAGCATGGCAAGAAAGGTTCCAAGGTTACTTTTAATAAAGTGAAAGGTTCATCAAAGACGTTCAAGACGCTTGTTGACGAGATTGAACGTATCATGGCAAGAGAGAACGTGCTGGCGTTCAGCGCATGAGATATGGCAAGTTATGTACATTATGGATATGGGTTCTGCGTTATGCCCTGTATATTACATTTGTTTAAAGACTCTTAATTTTGAATTAATTATATATCGTAAAAATTATATACCAATTTAATAGGATAATGTGTACGTGTGACTGAACACCCATAGCCCACTGCTGTTGTCTATCTCGCAACAGTTCGCTGTGGCGAGTCTACACGTTTGTTCTGATTCTGCAGCTCAAATAATTCCTACAGCACTGTTATTAACATAGCTGAGGTGTGATAATCACTAGATGGCGGGGTTTTTTTCGCAAGACTGGGTTCATACCAGTTGAAACTCTGCTAAATTTGGCCTAAATTGAGGGTCCTTGGGTGTCTATGAGTGTCTTGTTACGGGGGAACAATGTTGACTACATGACTTTGCGTGACACGAATTTTCATGAACGGAATACGAATGTGTGTATGAACTTTGGTTGCGGGCGTGTCATGCGGGACACCGTTTCCCAAACTGGGCTACTTGTACTATGGCTGTTTCTATAGAAAGTGTGGACTGAAATCGACGCCACCAAGGGGCTGGGTATGTATGTGGGCCATGACGTAGTTAAATTGTACCCCGGACTTTGCCGTACGATTGACCACATAGAACTACTCGGACAAGGAGCACTGGTTACCATGGACATTACTCGTTATGATCAAGACCACAGATATCGCAGACAATAGTCTAGTCATCCATTGGCCAATGGATTCGTAGTCATAGTCACCTGACCATCCGCCGGTGTTTCAGCGGCCTGATATTTTCCCCACGTTAAGTCGCAACTTGCACCAGAGGAGTAGAATTCCCCACAAGTCGTGGCCCTTGACCACCCAAGGAAGCAAAAGAAAAGAGGAAAAACTTGCAGACATAAAAAAGGGAAAAACTTTCTTAACGATCAAAGTCTCAAGAATTACAACAAAACAGTCCACCAAAGAAAGACTAAAGGAAGCTTGGAAGAGGAAGAAGAGGAAGAAGAAGACGAGCTCAAAGAAGAAAACACCATTAAAACACGCATTCAATAGAAGATGAGCCATAACATCTGGAACCCGTCGTTTGGTAGGAACGTGTTCGAGAAGAAAGAGAATGGCGACGTGCCATTATCCCCGGACTTGTTAATCTCCAAACTAAATGGCCTGTCAATGTCACCACAGTACACAAATTTTGTACACTCACTTGACGGGCAGACATTAATCAATGAACAACTTACAAACGATGAGAATGAGAACTATACGTTCCATCTTCCTCCAGAGCTACAGGGAGGTGTCTCGAACATCAACTCTCGTAGACCTTCATTTGCAGCTGAACAGATGTTGATGTCCTCAGCCAACGAGTCCAAATTGCAGTACAATGACCAATTCAGTGCGGATTTCATCCCACAACAGTTCACTCATACAAACCTCGTGAATTTCCAATCCAGAAGACCGAGTATTCAGGTTTCATCTGCATATAGCTGGGACCCTATGGCTCAACAGCAGTACATTTCTCCTCCTCCACAGCAACAGCAACAACAGCAACAACAGTACTTCCCTTCACAGCAGCAGCAGCAACAACAACAACAAATCCTGGAGCTGGATAATGGGCTATTGTTAAATGCCGGTGTCATCATTTCCTCATTACCTCTCCAACAGACTTATCAAAAGACTTCAAGATACTTTTGTTCCAGCTCTGCCAATGCCCTGTACTTGGAACTTCGTTCTCAGCTGGAATCCTCTGGTTTCTTACAGAAAGTTGTCATGAACTTGAAGAAGCTGAACAACATGTTCAGTCTGATGAAGACGCTAGTACTGGTTTTAACCAAATCCGGTAAGTATGAGATTCTATCCATGCCAATGAACTCAAACATGATGTTGCAACAAGGTGATGTTGTCATTGTTGATGGAGATCGTGGAAAGGATTTGGTTTATGTGCTAGATCCTATGCTATCTCTGGACATTGCCATCTTGATCAACTACTTGAAGAAGCGTCAGCATGCGAAATCTATCTCGTATGGTGGAACGGTCAACAACAATGGGGTGGATATCTCCAACACCGCTGCTGACTTGGTTAAAGGACAAGGTATCTTGGATGACGAAACACAATTCCAAATACCTTCTAAGCAGGTTTTGCGCTTTGCAACATTCCAAGAAGTTGGCAACCTTCAGTTCAAGTTGATTGAAGAAATCAAATCTTTCAAGACGTCCTTGTTGAAGATATCAAATCAACCTTTACTCAACAGCAACTTGACGATTCTGTCATCGGAGTACCAATTTGACCAGAAGAAGTTGACATTCTTCTACTGCTCATCTCAACGGTTGGATTTCCGTAATTTGATTAAGGAATTGTTCAAGATCTACAAGACACGTATTTGGTTATGTGCAGTTCCAAAGCCTGGAAATGGCTTGATGAATCTGGATATGAATAACGACACCAAACTGGAAGAGTGCAATGTTGACGACTTCCACGTGAGAAACTTTAGAGGAACACTCAAAGAATTGATTGACGAATCATGATTTCAACAGAGAAAAGGGTCCGATAGTGATGTACCTTTCTCCGTTCTTTTTTTTTACTATACAGTCTGATAGATACAATAGATCTCATGAATGTTTATGATAAGGTTGGGATTACACTACATTGAAGTATATGACAAGAGGGATATATACGATTAAGCTAAATGTGACATTTATATAATTTTTTTTATTTTGAATCGATGTGTGTTTTTATGGAGCATTGTCTTTATAGCAACCAGCTTCAAATGTCTATATTGAGCCGTGTTCATTGGACGGTGTTGTATACTGGTAAGACGATATCAGGGTCAGCAGCTTCATTGTTCAGGTAAACTGGCTCTTTCCCTTTAAACATCTTGAACCAAACGAGATGGCTGATTAGTACGCCAATAACACCACCCATCACAATGTCTCCAAAATGGTGTCTATAATCCTGTGTACGACTAAGGGCAATCCACAGTGCTAACCATTCTGGCAACGATGCAATGATGACTTTCCAAAAATGAACAGACGATGACAAGATATCAAACTTGACAAAGATCCAGATGCTAACCAAGTGTAACCCGGCATATGCCAGGGCAGAGTGTCCAGAAGGTGTTGAGCGCAAACCTTCGAGGAGCACCTGTCTATCACCGGTACAGATACTAATGTCATACGTTGTTTTACCAGCAACCAGTCTCTTTATGTCCGGTTGACAACGGGCAACGAAATCAGGTCTTGGTCTGGCAATCCAATTCTTCAAAATGACAACTAAGAACAATGTCAAACTAATGGACATCACCAATGCCAACACAGAGATGTGTAAATGATGAAGATTTTTCTTCTTCAGGTTCGAGAAGTTGAACTTTGCCTCGATGAGCTCTGAGAGCACAATGATAGCACCCGGGACGATAAAGGCGAGCGACTGATTCCCCCGTCGTTGTTAGTACTTGCTTACTCCTCCTGAAGGACAACTTTGAAACACTGGATCAACTTACAAGGCATAGAAAATCGGACACTTGTTCGTACTCTGTGTATGGATGCTGAAGTGAAGGATCAGTAACATCAAACTCCCTAAGGAAAGGAGGTGTTCTGTTCCCAATAAATAGAACGTAGAACTGTAGCGCTGCACACAGGCACCAATCCTCGGTGTATTGGGCTAAAAGGGACAAAAACATTGTTTGTGGACACGGTTTACTCTTTCTCTACACGACAAATGCCAAACAAACATCCGTTTACAAGTGGGAAAAAAGGTTTCGGAGAGAAAGCCCTTCACATTTCATTTCATTTCATGTACAACGAGCTCGGAGAAACAAAGGAAAAAACAGCTGAGCCTGCGCTGGAAAAAATTTTCGTGCATGTCTTAGTTTGGCCGCAATGTCGGTGTATGCACGGGTGATGAGACGTTTTGATTTTGCTGATAACTTGCAACTGGAGAAGTTTCAAATGATGTGAAAGGTTGTTATTTTTTGGTGTTTTGATGTTCGTTGATGTGCAATTGGTTGATTAGATCGCTTGCCTTCATGAAGCTTGGGGAGTGGATGCCCGTGACTGGTGAGTTAGTGAGGGAGACCTGTGGGTTTTCAGCTGCAGGGAAGAAGCCTTCTCTGAGGGAATGAGGTGATTCCAATAGCTCTGCATCCAAGTCATCTTCGTCGGAGTAGGCGGTGCCATCCTCATCTGTGTCTTCATCTTCATCTTCATCTTCATCTTCATCCCCATCTTCATCTTCATCCTCATTATCGTCGTATTCGTCATCGGCATCCTTATCCTCATCCTCATCGTACTCATAATCCTCATCTTCATCCTCGTTATAATCCTTCGTAACGTCATCAAGTGTCAACCCCTGCGCCATCTGTGGTCCATCAATAGACCCATCATCTCTGGAATCGTCGTCACCAGTCTCCTCTTCGCTCAGATCGCTCAATTCTGGTAATGGTTCTCTCCAAAAGTTGACATCCGTATACGTCTCATTGACAACTCCCGTGCTCACCGGTGGGAAGAAATGGTCAACCAATTCGTTGATGTACACATACGAGCTCTTCAACCCGGCAAGTTCTAACAACTCCATGTGCACTTCGCCAACTGGATTAATCGTAAAGATCCTCGAACTTGGTATACCAACAGATCTATAGCTTAAAGCATCGGTAATTCTATTGCCAAACCCGGCGTAGAACGGAGTTCCTAGCTCCCCATAAAGGTTCTTCAAGTCACCTAAACACGCCATCTTGAACACCTCTGGTTTCTTCAAGACAACTTCCCTTTTCAACGCTGCCAATGTCCGATCTGGTGATAGAATAACAGGTCCATTTGGAAGCTGTACGCCATCTTGATCAATCGACCGTAAGTAAGCCCTCGTGGAATCTGCTTGACCAACAGATCTCGCAGTTAAATACATAATGTTGTAACCGTTCAGCTCAATGTCTGTGAACAGCTTAGCAACACCAGGGTGTGTCCAATCACGGCCCAGCATCGTCAGGACGTGTCCAAGGGCATCTGATTTGGTAATCGTACCATCGATATCGGAGATCACAATTGGTACGTCATGTTTCCATAAGAACAGTTTCGAATTGATCAATGCTTTCCCTTTATTGACGCTAAAGCACAGATCATTTTCACCTGGCTTCAAATCTAAAAACTTCAACTGATCAGACGTTAATCTTAGCGTTTTGACATAATTTGTCGTTGAAGATGACGTTGAAGTTCCAGTTTGAGGTTCTTCGGTATCAGATGAACCGCTATCGACTGGTAAATCAGGTGAGGTTGGTGGACTCGTACTGGATAAATCATCAGTTGAGAAGATCAGGTTCCCCTTATCATCTTCTTTGATGAATCGAGAAACGTCAACGTCACTGCCAAATTCTTCGTTAATCAAATCTCGAATCATCTCATCATTGTTATGGATGTTCTTTGCATTTGATTTATAACCATCCATATCGAGAAACAAATCCCCATTATGAGCAACCGTTGTTGGGATGTTGATCTTAGTCAACTTCTTCGACAGGTTGTACACTTTCTCCAATGTTGCCTCTCGAGAAGGTGACATCGCTTGATCTGCCAACGTTGGTGATGAGTTCATCGGGTTGAACTCACCTGCGTGTACTGGTCTCGAGAGATCTGGTGCTGATTGTGTGATATCGAGATACTCGGGCTCTTGTAAAGAGCTATCATTCTTCTTGGGCGAACTGGGAGGTGAACAAGATGGTGAGCTTGCAGCTGAAAGTACCGGTGACGTGATCAAATCACTAGGAACGTCAACATCCTTTGAAGCTTCAAACACGAAAAACGCCTCGCCACCGTCACCAAGTTTCATCGGCAGATTGGTCATTTTCCCATTGATGATGAAGTCGACCTTCTTCTGAG
Source organism: Williopsis samutprakarnensis (assembly GCA_030569715.1). NCBI lineage: Eukaryota > Fungi > Ascomycota > Saccharomycetes > Phaffomycetales > Wickerhamomycetaceae > Williopsis > Williopsis samutprakarnensis. The sequence goes on from JAJMLQ010000011.1 coordinate 74,467, forward strand.
AAGGGCGCAACAGTTGCAGTATACCAAATCGAACGTGGAAGGGAGAACATGATAGATCGCCATTCTCATTCTCTACAACTATAACGTCTATGGCACCTGAAAGCGTCGCAGGGTTGATTGAATTCCACGTTTTCGAAACGGAGTCAAAGGCACGACCAACGTATTGCATTCTTCCGATGTCCAATTGGTTAGTAATGTGATGATGGAAACTCTCTTAATCCACCGTTGTGGTGGAAATTGCTCTTCATCTATGACAACTTCTACAAGGCCTCCTTCGAGAGGGCGCCAGCGACATCCGCAAAACGAGTTCGCGGCCTCGGAATATGGTCGACGTCGCTGCAAGTTCCGAGGGTAAACTGGGGATGTTGTTGTTGTTGTTGTTTTTTCTTCCTGCGTTGCTATGGTGATTGACTTCTGTTATATATACCTAATGAGCCAATATTGAGGTGATGTTTGGAAGAACTCAATTGAACCTTTGGAGAGTGAGATTTCAGAGGAGGTTCGAAGTCTGTTAATGGAAACTGGAGGTCCTGGTTGGTATTTGCTGAGCGTGTATAATCTAGCGAGAACCATTCCGTAGTTGGTGGTCGATATTCTATGGGAAACCTCACTGAGGGTGTCAATAATAACATGGCTGGGAATCCAGAGCATCAGCTATGATAGTACAGTTGAAAATCCAGAACAGTCTTGTTGGTCCTCTTTACACATTTCTGGATGACAAGATCATATTCAGTGTTATACACCCAGGATGTTTATGTACAAAGTTGATACTGGCCTGAGTTGGTTTGTAGAGAGCCACCGCTACTACCCACCTCACATGTACTGTAGCACTCTAGACCCATCCCATTGTTGGATAGTGGCTATACTCTCTGTATCAATGTAGCTGTATCTAGAGAGTCGACATTGTATGTGGAAGAAGAAACAGGATACACTCCAACGGCGATCTGTGAGGTCAGAAGTGTCTCTCCTGGGACATAAACTAGTGTGTATACAACAATCGAAAAGAGGCCAAGTAGTTAATCTCGCTGAGTAAACTCATTCACAACCATCGTGTGAATCTTCACACAAGTCAGTGCAATCACCACTCGGGTAGCCTTAGAAGTTACCACCATGCCCATTAAATATTGGATTCACCAAAGTATAGCTAGAGATGGAAATTATCCGAGGTTAACACATCGCTGCCAGCTAACACTGCTAACGAGCAATTAACTTTACAACAAAGGCATAAAGCCATTAAATGAGCAAATAACATGTACTTCGATGAGCACTTTTATAAATCCCAAGACTAGTATATAAGAAGTTGTCAATCCACCCACAGTTTGGCTTCAGCTGTACACTACATAGTACATCGATGTCCCTCTCCTGATGGAACCTCTTTTTGCAATCCAACAACGTATATCGCATCCCCCAAACTTGGCTGAGCACTTCAATTAAGCCTTCATCAACACATCGATGTACTGGAAATTATGAGTAGCCGGGGAACCGGTACAAACTTTTCCAACTAGTTCGATGTGTGCGCTGCTGCTATACGGATCCCTACTCGGTTTTGGTTATCTAAGCCAATTACCGCTCTTCATGAATCAATGACCCAAGACACATGAAAACAGACTCAGTAAAAGAGACTTACATTTGAACTTGTGCGATAATTCGGCCACTCACACAAAGGTGTTCCATAATCCTGAGTACGAGTGCAAATGGTTCCACGGTCCGCACCCAGCTGCATTCTTCTCCATGAGTTTATGGGGGAACGGCAGGGGTGTAAACCACATGTGAGTTTATGAGGTAATATTACTGATCAATCTGATAAAATTATTGAAATTAGCGCTGATCATTAAGTATATGGGATCAAATACGCCTTAAGACATGGACACAGGAGACTTACGGAGAAAGCTGTGTGTGCTGGATTGGATTATATGCGATGGATGGACGAGTTGGATTCCACTAGCGTTGGATCGCTTGGTGGGGGTACAAGGACTTAGCACTGATCACGACGCACAACGGTGTTCAATGTTAGTCCAAAGTAATATGAATTAATTTGGGGTGGCATTAGTATGAAGGCATTCCGAACTCATGACCACGAACATAACTTGATTGGTTACAAATTGCCGTAAAATAGAGCTGGAGTGGGCCCACCCAGTTTCCAAGTCTCAAACATAAATGTTGTGCTTTGATGATTCATGAAGCATTTGAAAGACTTTGCATGGTGCAGAAGGTTACATTTGTTTAAGGTTATGACCCTTCCTATGATTGGTTATTTTTTTTGCAGGAGCCAAGAAAGAGAACCAATGACAAGCTTTGTTTATAAGTTACATGCCAGTGCGCCTCCCAATGTTGAACATCTTGAGGATCAACTGCTGTACTGCAGTATTATAATATGCTGCTGCGTCTAGGAGACTATGTAGTCTCTCTGCAGGCCAATTTACGCCGTTCGCGAGTGTGCACACTGATTATCTAGATAATTTGTTCGCAGTTTATTGGAAGAGACGGCTGGTTATGATATCACCATGAAAAAGCCCTAAAGGACTAATCCTGACTCAACCTTTCGGACTACTGTTCATGAAAGCTTAGTATTGTTGAGCACCCCCAAAATTCAAATTGGTTGAACCGTTACACATGCCGTTGGATACAGGCGAGATGTAATCCCTTGGCCATTTTCATGAATCATATCCAAGTTTGAGGTCGTGATCATCATGGTGGGGGATCATGTTAGGCCCTAAGACTAACAGCGTGGGAAAAAAAATTTTTTCTTCCGATATGCACACCCCAATTTCTCCCGCTCATTGCGAACGACTGAGTAAGATGTTGTCCGTATATTCTATAGCATTACTAGTCCCATCAGCCAACAGTCAATAACCAGTAGCTAGCTTAGTTGTAAGAACAACGTAAATATACTGCAATTACTCTCTTGGCCATCTTAGTTGTGATGCTCTTGGATTTGCCTTTCTTGGGTCTGATTATATTATGTATGGTCATCGTAGGCCATGTCATCGAAAACAATATTCGTCCTCACCACGTTAAAGGTTAAACTAGTAGCTGCTGCTGTATCAGCTGTACATATCTATAACTATTCTAGTGTTGTTACTGAATAATGATTACAGTTTTATGGAAATCAGGAACTAGTAATGGATTTAGGTGTTTGTTATACCTCTGTTCCACATGTATTTAGCAGTAGGGCTTTTAAAATCTACCTCTTCATTAATGCTGTTAGCTGTTTGACCAACTAGCTACCTGCACTTTCAGTTCTGACTATGACTTCTGACTCCTGAGCTCATTGGCTTGATAGAAGTTTTACAACTATGCATGAGACTCAGTCTTGGAGGCATGGAATAAGCATGTAGACTTCAAGTACTTAGAAGTATACAGGACACCTTGGGACAAGGGAGAAAGGACAAAGGACTAGAGACTTATGCTGGTTGGGAGCCAGAATTGTCATTTTGCCGGTAGAATCTTAAATTGGGACATGGGACATGGGACATGGGACACGGGACACAGTCCGCATGGTACTGAACATAAAAAAAGGACATGGGACACAGGACAAAAACCACAGGGGGAATAGAACACAAATCACAGCGACAGCACCATGAGGGACCAAGACACATAACTACTCTGTAAATACCAAGTATCTTTCAAACACCCAACTTCTTTGATGTTCAAGAGTGTACTTAGATGGAAGTTTATTTCGAGGCGACCATAACTATTGGGTGGGAAGTCTCCATTGGTGAACACATTGGATGGACCAACAGTAAAAGCTCTTGACAATACCCGGGAATTTCATAGTTTGTTCTCATTAATGGCATCTGGTATAGACTACACCTTGGTCAACATCAATGAATAGATCTTCAGTTGGTGAGTGGGTATTATAAAACAAAACTGTCCATAGTAGTTTTCGGACCTTGCATCAACTCTCCCAATGCGACTACATTCGTGTAATGCTTAAAACTAACTAATCTATAACTACCAGTGTGCGATGGGGTGGAGTGATAAACTGAACAGCTAATACTTGAAATGATATTGTAATTAGGTCGTCAAAAAGTAAATATGATATCAACTATAACTTCACGCTTAGACCTTTTCCGAATGCCATGGTTATTCTGTGCAACGAGAATTAGCAAAATTCTTTTGAGTAGCCCAGCTCAAAATGAAGAACAGTTTATGATTTGCATTGCCTACTAAACAGTGACACAAAATAAGCATAAAAAACTTCACTACAATTGGTTGCCCCATGACCTTCTCTTTCGAATCCTCCGGATCCGTTATTCATGCCGCACCCTTAACCCAATAACAAGGGTACGCACTACTGGTTTATATAGCGCGATGCTGAATATGATTCAGTCAGATACACACAGTACCAGTACTAGTACCAAGCTCCGTAATCTTACATCACCACTTCAGAGGTTCAAGAGCTAAGATGTGCACAATTAATATCACATCTAAATGAAATGTTCTGTCATAGCTGATCAATCTGATATGTACACCTAGTTTTCACTTCAATCAAAAAAAATGGGACTAGTCCGTCACACTACAATCTTAAATAGTTTTGCATATGGTGCGCACGCATATAAAAATGTAGAGATCGGGTGTTTTCAAAAAAAGAAACGTCCTCCTCCATTTTCACTCAAAAATCCGTTTATCCTGCATGCCCAGAGAGCTGTTGTGCGATTGTTCAGATAACGTTATTTTAGTGGTCTGTAACAAGAAGAAATGACTGGGCCAAGGTCTTGGTTTTCTGATTATTTTGTTCCTGATGGGCATCTAACAACATCACGCGCTTCAGTTGAAATTTTGGTGAATGTCGTTGGGCCAAAAGAGGAAGGATTGATTTAAGTATGTCTTGATTATCTGATGAATCTAATCTTTTTCTTTCCTCAACGACATGCGTAGCTTCAAACGGCGCTAGTATTTGCTATGAACGTCGCCCAATTTCACGTAGTATTAGCAGCAACTTCAAAAATTTTCCCAAATTGCCGAGTCCGGCCACGGCATAATCGAAATCTTTGTCCTGTGTCCTATGTTCAAATTCTAAAGTTAGCTAGACTCGCTTTGAGTTATAACTGAAACATGGACTTGCAGATCATGCAGGAGATAATTTGAATTTGACTTCCAAATTTTGTCTTTTCAGGTCTTGAGTCTCATGTCCGGAGTCTTGAGTTTGAAGGACCTAATTTAATTCCTTCAGATCGGGACTATACATGTGCTACTATACTGCATCACATGGTTGAGGACTCAAGTCTCACCTCATATACGGCAACGACAAAATGCAAAACCCTCACAAAAGGTCAAGAATAAGCAAATGTACAAAATGAGTTTGACGGTTTAAAATACTAGTTGCAAGGCGATTCAGTCCCATATGTACATTTTAAACTTCAGGTCCATCCGGCTGTGAACTTGCAGAGGCGCTTTTTTTTACACCGCTACAGAGACTTTCTGTGAAATTTATCCAAAAGTCTGATTATCATTCATATAAAGCTGGTGCCCATCCTTATTCAAGTTTTCTGGTGGAACTGGTTTGAAGATTGTTCAGACAATTCACCGCTTTACAGTCATATACACATTATGGTTAGTGTAAAGGGTTTGTTGATTGCTGGTGCCCTTGCTGGCTCCGCTGTCGCTGAGACACACGTTTACAACTGGACGACTGGCTGGGGTACGGCCAACCTCGATGGCTTTGAAAGACCAGTCATCACATGTAACGGTGAATTCCCATGGCCAGATGTTATCGTCAACAAGGGTGATAGAATTATTGTGAATCTGAAAAATGGATTTGATGATAGAAATACTTCATTGCATTTCCACGGTTTGTTCCAGCACGGTACTAACCAGATGGATGGTCCAGAGATGGTTACACAATGTCCTATCCCAATTGGACACACTATGACATATAACTTCACAGTTCCAGACCAGCACGGTTCATACTGGTACCACTCCCACACAAGTGGTCAGTACATGGATGGTATGAGAGGTGTTGTGATTATTGAGGATCCTGAGGGTTACCCATATAAACAGGGCACCGACTACAACGAAACTGCGACAATGACTTTCATGGAATGGTATCATGATCTTACTGATGTCCTTATCCCAGACTTTTTGAACTTGTACAACCCAACAGGTGCTGAACCAATTCCAAATAATTTCTTGATGAACAACACTAAGAACATGACATGGGAAGTTGAACCAGATACAACCTATCTCTTGAGACTGGTTAACCTTGGTGGTTTCGTCTCTTACTGGTTCTTCATCGAAGGTCACAACATGACTGTTGTTGAAGTAGATGGTGTTCCAGTGGAGAAGTACGAGACTGACAAGATATATATCACTGTGGCCCAACGTTACACTGTTCTCGTCACAACTAAGGATGACACCTCCAAGAACTACGCTATCATGCAATTGGTTGATGACAGTATGCTTGATGTGATTCCAGATGATTTGGTATTGAACTCAACTTACACCATGTCTTATTCTTCTGACAATGCGGAAGTTGAGGAGTACTACGTTGACTGTTTGGACGATGACTGTTATCTTGATGATTTCCAACTCGTTCCATACGACAAGGTCGAGTTGTACGATGAGGCAGATCACGTTATCACTATCTCTGTTATTATGGACAACTTGATAAACGGTGTGAACTACGCTTTCTTCAACAACATCACCTACACTCCACCAAAGACCCCTATCTTGCTGACCGCATTGTCTGCGGGTGATTTGGCCACAAACGAGCTTGTTTATGGTACCAACACTCACTCCATTGTCTTGCAAAAAGATGACATTGTTGATATTGTGTTGAACAATGAGGATACCGGTAAGCATCCATTCCACTTACACGGCCACGTCTTCCAACTCATCGATAGAGGCGCTGCAGTTGATGATGATGATCCTTATGTTCACTTCGATGCTGAGAACCACACTGCGTATCCAGAATACCCAATGATGCGTGATACTGTTTATGTGCGTCAACAGTCCAACATGGTGTTGCGTTTCAAGGCGGACAACCCAGGTGTTTGGTTCTTCCATTGTCACATCGAATGGCATTTGGAGCAAGGTCTTGCACTTATTCTTGTTGAGGCCCCAGAGGAGATTCAAAGCAACTCTACCCAACAACTGACCCAACAACACATTGACAATTGTGAGGTTAACGGTATCAACGTGAAGTCCAATGCCGCTGGTAACACCGAGAACTTCCTTGATTTGACTGGCCAGAACGTTCAACAAAAAAATATTCCAGATGGATTCACCGGTAAGGGTATTGTGGCGATGGTTTTCTCATGTATCGCTGCCATTCTTGGTCTCATCACCATCTCAGTCTATGGTTTGATGGATATCAAGAACTTGGAAGTTAAAGTTGCAGAGGACTTTGACATTGTGGATGAATTGGTTGAGGAGAATTCTTCTAAACAGAGTTCAGACGATATCAAGCATTGAGTACCTTGTTCTTTGTGATTTCCCATTTCTTTTTCTCCTCTTTAGGCGTTATTCCTTGCCGTTTTTGACTGTGTTTAGTATACAATTACAAGCCAGTTTGATCATTATATATAATTTGTAATGCGTTTTGAGTCTTATAAAGCAGAGTTTGTAGTTCTTTGACTGGAAGTGAACAACTTGAAAAAGGTTTAAGTATAAAGCAGATTCAGACTAATAAAGAGCTCTCAAACACTCTTGAAACTTTCGCTCTTGGTGTATCAATATCGTTGTGCCAATTTCCTGGAATCTGACACGGCCTATCTCAGGGTCCATGTGATCAAGATCTTCAAGAGCGTATATAATTCTTCAGCTCAAGGGTCTTTGATCAACAGTAAGGGTCTTTGATCAACAGCAAGGGTCTGTGATCAACAGCAAGGGTCTATGATCAACAGCAAGGGTGTAGGAAGATATAAACATAGACGCGCACATCGTAGGTAGGTAGGTGGACTGGTGTAAGGATGTACAGACGTTGCGGACGTTTGTCAGGTGTTTACTTGCAGACAGAACTGTTCAAACCATTAATTATCGAATAACTATCGATAATGGCCATATAAAATGGATTCTGGCTCTGAAAAGTAAACATTCATGTATGTAGCTGTTAAACTTGCAACCCTTTCTGCACACCCTGAGACCCATACAGCACATTATAATGCCGCCAATTGGGCCATGCGATTCGAACAACGCACGACATATCCTTGGTCGGCCTCTGGCTTTCAGACTAAGTTTTAAACTTTAATCACAACGACAATCGGGGTCTTGTTTGGACTAAGATCTTCTTTCTCGATGTCCGTTATGTTCTTTTTTGGTCCAATGAGGATGGTTCCATACCGTTAGAGCTTACCCATTGGACTCTATTATATCAATCTATTTCGTGGTTGACAATATGGAGAAGCTTTTGAAGATTAAAGTGTGCGATGCGCGCGTTTCCAATAAAAATCATCATATCTCAAGGCATTTGAAAATGGCAATTTATCCTGATCACAGTAATTGAAATAGATCTCCCAAGTCCTCAAAAAAGGTTTCAAGATGTCTCCTATAACTCGCATGTCCTATGGGACCATGTTGTGGGACATTTAGAAGGAGACTAAGTCTCATTCTTTCGACATAAGACATTTGACAAATTGATCTAGGCTTCAGAGGCCGATAGGTACTAAGTACTCCCAGAGGCCGCCAGTACCCCAAATCAGGTGTCCAAGACCCTCAGGACATGAGAGTTTTTGTGGAAAAAATAACAAATGAGTCTATGGCAAGTCCCTGAAGAGGCTGTATCACATCTGTGCAGAGGTGAAAAGTCTCATTGTCGTCTATATAAAGAGCTCGACTCCCTCGTTCTGAAACATTTCAGATGATGATGGTAAGATCCTGATTCTTCTAGAAACATCATCTATTGTCCTCTTCCAGTCATATACACAGTATGGTTAGTGTGAAGAGTTTATTGATTGCTGGTGCCCTTGCCGGCTCCGCTATCGCTGAGACACATGTGTACAACTGGACAACTGGCTGGGGTATGGCTAGTCCTGATGGCTTTGAAAGACCAGTTATCACATGTAACGGTGAATTCCCATGGCCAGATATTATCGTCAACAAGGGTGACAGAGTCATTGTACACTTGAACAATGGATTTGATGATAGAAACACCTCCTTGCATAT
>JAJMLQ010000012.1:0-76492 GCA_030569715.1 Williopsis samutprakarnensis
TGAATTTCCGTGCTTGGATTTCCTTTGTGTGGGTAAACAACCTTTCCATATTCCAGCGTCTATTGTTGTTGTTTTTTTATCCCAGTCTCGAGGCGATCACTCAACAAATCCCTTTCTCGCCATCATCATCACCATCATAAGCAGTTAGGTGCTGGGTTACATATATACTCGAGACGTTTTATCTCGGCTTGTGTATCAGTAATGACGAAAAAACTACCGGCTCACGAAAAGAACAACAGAAAGCCTATAAGCAGGGCGTGTACGTTCTGCCATAAGAAGCATCTACAATGTGATCCTGGAAGACCGTGTAAGAACTGTGTAAAGAGAGGAGTTGCAGATTCATGTCAGGATGTTGAAAGGAAAAGGGCCAAATATCTTACAGAGGCTAAGAAGTTACAGAGAGTTAGAAAGGCTAAGGGCGAAACAGGTGAAGGATCCCCTATTTCCAGGGTTGAGTCCCAAAGCTCGATTACATCAACGTCACTGGCAGGTATAACACCAGCAGCAGTGAGGAACATACAACCCGATGTTTCGGGGCAACTGATGTTTCCAGAGTTGTGTGTGCCTTTCCACCATGCGCTGGGACAATCACCTTTGAATCCATTGTCTGATACTAGTGAAAGCCCTTCAATGACTAAAAATAATCGTCACTCGAGTCAAGAGAGAAACAAAAATGAAAACCAGACTCATAGCCAGAGCAAGGGCAATAATCAGGATTCTAATGACAATCGAAGTGAGACTCATAGTGAGGGTCACACTCATGCACAGCAACTCGGCGTTGGAAAACAGAGCATATTGCCGCAGCGAAACCCATCACAGGATACTCAGAATTACCATCAGACACCACAGTCACAACAGGATCATCATCATCACAGCCAACAACATAGAAGTGCAAGCACAGTGGACTCGCCGGATGTCTTTTCATCTCTTTTCGCTAATCAGGAATATGCCCAGTTGGCGGATTTGTTAGACAATAACAGTGCTAAGTCACCAAGCCAAAGTTCTGTGATCTACAATACCGAGTTCCAAACATCTTTCCAAACAGATAACAACACAAGGCCTTATATCTCGCTGTCTGATAACTCAACAAACACAACTAACATGTTACCAAACATCATGCTTGCGTCCGATGGTCCAGACTACACCTCACCACTAATATTGAGACACTTGATCAAATCTCCAGAGGATGTATACACGTCCAATCTACAACCCTATAACTATCCCAAGGCATACCATGCCCTATTGGATTATCTCAGAAAGAGGTTCAACAAGAACCAGCTAATTCAAATCGCAGAAACAATGGCCGCCTATCGTCCTAGTTTTATTGCTGCTACGAGATCGTTAGTGGAGATGGATCTCTTGTTTGCAGAGAGATCATTCCAAAGATCGTTGCTAGAGTATGAATCCATGTCCTCACTAAGTTCGAGCCCTACAATCATGTGGAGACGAACCGGGGAGGTTGTCGCAGTAAGTACTGAGTTTTCCTCCTTGACTTCACACACAAAGACTGAGTTGCTCTCTAAGAGAACGTTTATAATCGAGCTGATGAATGACTCCAGTGCTCTGGACTATTTCAGGCTCTTCAGCTCTGTTGCATTTGGCGACCTGAATGGTGTCATCATCACAGAGTGCACGTTGATGAGCCCCAACGGTGAGCAAATCCGATGTGCATCTACATGGACCGTGAAAAGAGACGTATTTGATATTCCAATGCTCATAGTTGGTCAATTTCTTCCAATTCTTCAGGTCAAATGAAAAACACATACATTCAATTCTGAATATCACAGCACCTCATTACTGCTCAACACAAGTTGTACGTCGGCGTTTAGCTCCATGTAGTGTATACACAGGCAAAGGACATAACGTGCACTCGGGATTGCGAGTTTGCAGAGGTGTATGCATCCTGTGTTTTTCTGTTTTGCTAAGCTGCAAAAAAGCGTGGGGTGCCACGAGTCTAAGGCCAGCACATAAGACATGGGGGCGGGGCTCAATTCCCCTATATTTAACACTTGCACTGCATAGTTACTGCTATAGTATTCATATTACATCTATCTAGCGTGCTGTTAAAACCCAGTTCAATGTACCTTGTCTAAATTTTTGCGACTGCTCTCCCTATGCGTGCATGTACCATGTTTTCTTGTCCTGCTACCACAACAACCAGCACTGAGCGGACTTTCGGTATTTGCAATTGGGATCCGCCTCAAAACGATAGAACAGACGGTTCGGCACTCTAATGTGTATAGGCATATTGGCCATTGACGATGTATTTCCAGGAGACTCAAAGGTTAGGAAATGTATCAAGCAGTGGACTGTCATACAACAGCGTATGGAGATTATTAGAACGGTTCGTCACCAACTCGGCTTTCCCAGAGCTTTCAGCAGCTGCCTGCCGTTTTTAGCCTACCATTTTGGGCTGGCAGATCCCGTCTGGAAGTCCGCAAGTCTCAGAGGTTTAAGATGTAAATTGGAAATAAATGAGAAGATTATTTGGTGTTGACAATTGGGGTTCTACAGGTATAAGAAAGATAATGATACTATTAACATAACTTTCTTAGTGCCTGAATCCCACCTTTGCTAAACCACATCGTTTCTAAGCGAAGAAAGATGGTGAGCTCATCGGTACAGAACACACAAGGAAAAACTTTCACGGCGGTCAAATGAGAAGCCACAAAACAAAAATGTAAACATTACTACCAGCTTTTCTTTACTTTACTCTCATAGCCATCGACCAACCATGTCCGACGTTACTAAATCTGCTACTGACAAAGATTCGCTTCCCTTCAGCGAACAACACTACTTTTCCTCATATGACCACTTTGGTATCCATGAAGAGATGCTTAAGGATGAAGTACGTACCTTGAGTTATCGTAATGCTATTTTGAAGAACAAGGATCTCTTCAGAGACAAGGTTGTTCTTGATGTTGGTTGTGGCACTGGTATCCTGTCCATGTTTGCAGCACAAGCTGGTGCCAAGCACGTGATTGCAGTTGACATGTCAAACATCATTGAAATGGCACAGAAGATTGTTGATCTTAACGGATTCAGCGATAAGATTACCCTCGTGAGAGGTAAGTTGGAAGATGTTGTGCTGCCATACAAGGAGGTTGACATCATTATCAGTGAGTGGATGGGCTACTTCCTCTTATATGAGAGCATGCTCGATACTGTGCTCTGGGCTAGAGATCACTATTTGAAAAAGGGTGGATTGATCTTCCCAGACAGGGCCACCATGCACATTGCTGGAATTGAAGATGGTGAGTACAGAAGCAGTAAGCTCGACTACTGGGAGAACGTGTACGGCTTTGACTACTCTCCATTCATCGAGATCTCCAAAGCAGAGCCTTTGGTTGACACTGTGGAGAACAGTGCAGTTGTTACAACGTCCAGCACTCTTGTTGAGATCGACATCAACACTGTTCAATTGGAGGACTTGTCCTTTTTCAACAAGTTCACCGTAAAGGCGATCAGAGATGATACTATCCATGGTCTTGTTGCTTGGTTTGATATTTGGTTTCCAGGAACTGATGCCAAACACGAAGTGTACTTCTCCACAGGACCACACGCAAAGTACACCCACTGGAAGCAGGCCGTCTTTTACTTGGACGATATCCTCGATATCAAACGAGGTGAGTCATTGGAACTCAGCTTGGCTAACCGTCCAAACGCTGTGAACCCACGAGAACTCGATATTGAAATCACATGGGACTTCAAGGCCGATGGTGATAGCTACAGAGCTCACAAAGGTAAGCACAACTACTTCTTACGTTAAGATCTCGGTGTTTACACCGAGATACATGGAGAGAGAGAGAGAGAACAAAAAGTTTGGAGAACAATTGCATTAATGAGATACTTTAAATGACATTTCTTGATTTCAATCTAATTGAGTAAAATAGATCACGTTCACGCTTTAGCAATTTTTGATGGTGAGTTTTTTGTGTAGTACAAAATCCGCTGCTATAGCGACGCAAATAAACAAAAGAAAAACCAGCAACCAGAGCCCTTTCATAGCCTTTACAATTTGTAATCCAATCAACAATCATTGACATATGGGGTCTGATTTACTAGAGGAGATTGCAAGGCTTAGAGGTAAGTGCTGTGATATTCTCCTAGCTTCTTTAAACGAATTTGTTCTAATATATTTATGCTGTTGAAGGGTCTATCTCCAACTACCGTACGAACAAGAGCATTTCCAGTCATAGCAATGAGCCATATTCATCGACATATCATAGTAGAGGGAGAGGTAGTTCTCGAGGTGTTTTTAATCGTGGGAGAGGTAGAGGAAGAGGCGGGTTCCCTATAAGGAACAGAACGCTTATCGTTCAACAACAAACAGATCCAGATTCTGACTACGTTTCGGTGATGACGTCCAATGGGAACAAGTTAGTGAGTAAAAAACTATACGAGAAAGAACTCAAGGAGAAAAACTTGACAAAAGAGCAGAAACAAAAGGCATTGGAAGATAAGAAACTGTTCATTGAAGAACGGAAGTACGAATTGAAGGCCAAGAGGAATCGTGCTAGTCTCGATAATTGTGATTGGTGCTACATCAACCACGTTCTATACGCAATAACCATGTATGGTGCGAAGCTCCGTCCATTAGAAGTCCCATTTGACCAAGTACAGGGCAATAGTACCTTTTCAAGGAAGAAATTCACAACTGAATGGAACGGATACCAATATGAGAGAAATAGAGCTGGAACCTATAGATTATTGGGCCAAAAGGTGTTTTTACAACAGCAGTGTCGTTTCTTTGAAAAAACTGGTTATTGTGGTAAAGGTGATAAGTGCAAACAAACACATAATAAGGCTAAGGTCATGTTGTGCCCTCGGTTAATCAAAGGAGGGTGTACTTTGGAGCAGTGCTCACTTTCTCATGAGCCCACTGAGTTTAACGTTCCATTGTGCCATTTCTACCTACAGGGATATTGTAAAAACGAACACTGTATGTTTTTACACGTTAACCCAGAATTCCAACTTGTATGTCGACCATTCGCAATTGGTGGGTACTGTTTCAGAGGGTCCAAGTGTAAATTTAGACACGTTCATGAGTGTCCAGATGCACAACTTGGTCAAGTCTGTCCCAGAGGGAAGAATTGCAGATTAAGTCATCGGGCCCAGGATAATGTCCAAGCCAAGTTGGAACTTCAAACGTTGGATCCGAAGGAGTTTCAACTGCCTGACTTGACAAACCTCACGGATATCCATAACGATCCAAGACTTATAGTAGAAGAAACAGCACATGAAGAGGAAATTGCTTCTGACAGCGACTCCGATGATGACGATAATACAAGTCACCTTGATCAGGATGAAGATCTAGAAATCAATGCCGACTTTGTACACTTCTAATGTCATCGCTTATATACACCTCTCTAAAATCAACACAGTTCAAACAACAAGAGAAGAATCTCAAACATTGTCAAAGTGTAGACGTAGCAGAGATGTTATGCAAGCCCTAACGTTTAGATCAACGGTAGGTAACCACAGCAACAGAAATGAGAGAGAAAATTTTTTAGCTTCTCGCATCTTCCAGCGCGGAAGTATAAAAGGCATCGCCGCCGCCCTTCGTTTTCTCTGGAAAACGCTTTTTTTGTTGTTTCTAATTCTTCATCATCAGTAGTGGTTATACTATCTCAATAAGATATATAACAATATACACTATGGGGGATCTTTGATCCTCCTAGAAACCTAGTGCGGGTACTGGTGTTCGTTATTGGATATATCGGTTCCTCGTACGTATCAGCTAAATCTTCATATTCCTGACTTTCTTAACAGGGTTGTCACAGGGAAGATTTCGTTTCGGTTTCTTAGATTGATTAGCGTTATGAGATGGTTAGAGATTTGACATCCTCAGTTGGCGTGTAATATGTCAACAATAGTGAGTTGTCCCATTACCATGGCGCGATATTCATTTTCCTTTCTGTACATAGTGTATATACTCCTATATATTGCCACCAAATGGGTACATGACTATCCACAACAGCTCTCTACATTGTAGTACTTATGACATTATTGTTTCTCCTATACGGGCATATATACACGAGTTGTTGATACGAATTGTTGTTGATACGAATTGTTGTTCATACCTCTGATGAGGCGGGCTAATCTCAACTCATATCATTGTTTTGGCTGTGCTTCAGAACTGGCGGTGTTTCCCCCTTCTCCTCCTTTATCAAGGGCCCGTTCCGCCTCCTGTGCTTTGAATTCATTCTTTAGTCTTTCAGCAGCCCAATAGATCTTTGACTGTAAGTAGAACGAATCAGCTTTCTCCTTGGAGTTGATGTCAAACATCTTTTGATATCTCTCTTCAACCTGCTCCAAAGTGGTGTTCTTCAAATCAACATCCAAAATCTTTGCACTTTCATCCAGTGTTATACCCGTATCACGAGCTCTGTTTGCCTGTGTAGCGGATTGTTTGGCGGTTTGTGTGGCGGCCTGACGGTAGGCAGTGGTGAAGGCAGTTCCAAAAACTTTAGCACCTGTGAATAGCACTTGAACTATGAGTCTGTGAGCCTATGAAAACGACGTTAGTAACCACAATAGTTCATATCGCCTGGATCAAGGCGTAGATCAAGGCGTAGATCGAATAGATACATACCATAACTGTTCTGTGGTTGGAGGTCAGGCACGTTTTGATGAGTTTATGGTGCAAGTTTAACTTTGTTCCAAAATGAACTCTTTTCAATTAGCGCAGAAAACCACTGGAACAAAATCGAAGAAGAAAATCGAAGCTTGGAGAGAAAGGGAAAAAAACCAAAAGGTAGGGTAATGGGCACTTTTCCCATTTGGAAAACCAGAGTAAGTTCCGATAATTTTCATCGGAATAATGAAAGCTGTTGTTGGTGGTGTTCCTACCAGGATTTACGCTATGGATAGACCCTCTTGGTTACTGTAGTCTCTCTTCTACACGGGCAGGGGTAACAATAGTTTAATATCATTTTATAAATCATACATATGAATGAACATACGCCTTGATCCTTGTTCAGTTCCGCCGTAAATTACCAACTTGTAATGTATAACTGTTCCCATTAACAATAAGATGTTCAATACTTAACTGTGAATTGCCTTATGAACTACTCCGTAAAATGCCTATGAAGTGCCAGTAAAGTTCCGAATTGCACACTAATAAAAACGTCTTCGTTTAGTTTCCCCAGGAATAAAGGCGGGTATGCACACAAACTCTTTTCTCGCCATTTTCTTTACACGTTAAATTTTTTTTGCCCTCGTTATGCTGTTCGTTTCTTGATAAACGACGTTGTCTAGGCAACATAACCTCAAGAAAAACCAGGAAGCCACACAGAAAGGGGAAAATGTCCGGGTTAATCCAGCACAAACGAACAAACGACCAAACGAGCATGTTTGAATTTTATAAACACAACATGGTAAATTTACAAGCGACACAAGATCAGACACCCCCCCCCCCAAAAAAAAGCAGGTGTGTTGTCGTTTCTGTGTGGAATAAGTGGGTTGATAAGTCGTTTAGGATCACACAACTTTTGCTTCCTCATTATTCTTTTATATCGTGGATCATTTCTCCAGAGTTTGTGAGCCTTTTGTTTTTTGTCTGCCCTATTTGTGTCTTATTCGCTTCCTTCAACCTTTAATAAGAACATTTTATACCCTTGCACAATGGTTGGTGAAGGTGAAAAAACGCAATCACAAGAACTTGAAACAAATGCTTCTCTTTTAGAGGATGCGTCTACATTGCTCATGTTTCACAGCGCAGCTGTGGAATCTCACAAGTCTCCTTCCGAGACACAACATCCACTGCCATTACCAGTTGTGGAACAACAGAGCACTAGAATAACGGTACAAAGTACTAGGTCGCCTCCTATTGAGCAACCTTCAGTGATGACAATACCATCAACTTCTACTGCTACTGTTTCTACCAATGCTAAGCAAGTGGAGAAGTTGTTACCGCATGTTGAGATCAAGACGTCTCCATCACCAACTGCAGTTCAACCTGTATCTGTTTCTTCTTCTTCTACTGTGACTTCTCACAGCTCAGTACGGAGGACACATATAACATCACCAGGCCCAGCTATTGCAACTCTATCCGAGCAAGACTCTGAAACTAATAAATCTCAAAAGGCCATTGTCGCTGCTGCTGCTTTGGCTGCTGCTGCTGGAATACCTTTACCTCTGGCAAACAGATCAGGGTCCGTGGATAATGCTCTCAGAACAACTACTGAGGAAAACTCCAAAACTGAATCTGAATCCATCAATCAAACAGTAGAGGATCAACTCTCAAAGGGTCATATTGATGCGCCAAGGCAACAATCGGTGCAAATTCGTAAGGAAATTCCCACAAAGCAGAAGAGTGAAGAGACAGATACAGAGGACCAGTCATCAGAACCGAATAAACTCGATGCTATGGATATAGATGAAAATGCAACTACTGCTGATGAAAAGGAGTTCAACGAAACAGAAGTTGAAAGGGAAGAAGAAACACATTCCAGGCCAAAGAGACGAAAGAGAAATTCTACACCTCAGCCTCCTAAGGACTGGGTAGTAGATCCAGATGCCGGTATCATTACTTGTGTATGTGGATATGATGAGGATGATGGGTTCACTATTCAATGTGACAACTGTAATAGATGGCAACATGCCATTTGTATGGGTATCGAGAACATCAATGATGCACCTGAAAAGTACCTCTGTTACAAATGTGAACCGAAACAGATTGATCCAAAAAAAGCAAGAGCAACACAGGGTAAACGGCTAGCTGAACTGAAGAAGAAGAAGAATAAACAAACGGTAGATGATGGTTCTGTTGTTGAGAAATCCTCGGATACCACTAAGGAGGAGAAAGGTTCAAAACCAAAGTCTAAACCTGTAACTGCTTACAACAAGAATCTTGATGAATCTGATATTGCAACTCCGCCGGCAAAAGATTTACCAGATGCGTTGTACTATAGGCTCGAAAACTACGATTATCAAGATAATGATGCCTATCGCTATATCCAATCTTTGTTGACCAAAGAGGATAACGGATTTGCTTTCATTAAGGGCTCAAAGCTTGAAAACTGCCACTTCCCTCAAACCATTGTTAAACCATACAGTGAGGTTAACAATAAGAAATTTAACGGGATCGTTAAATTGGGCTTCTTCACAGAAGATGATATTGAAGAAGGTGATTATGTTTCAAAGTACCTGGGAGAAGTTGGTTTGAAAGAGAAGTACATATCCGACTCACGGAATCACTATAGAATATGGGGTGTTGAAAAGGGGTATGTTTCATTTGTTCCAAATACCAGACTCGTTGTGGATGCAAGAAGTTCTGGTAATGAAACTCGCTTCATTCGTCGTTCGTGTCATCCAAACTGTGAACTCCAAGTGGTTCAGACCGAAACTTGTCTTGAATTTCTCATTGTTGCAACCAAACATATCAAAGCTGGAACTGAATTGACTCTTCCGTGGAATTGGGATTCAATGCATCCTATATTGCACATACTGGAAGGAAATACGTTTGACTCCATTGCCGATACTGAGAAGCCATGCCTTGTTCTTTCTGTCGAATCGGTTTTAACATTTATAGAATGTGCCTGTCCAACTAATGGATCCGATTGTGCGTTATCCAAAGTGAAGAAGGCCAGTGCACATATTTATCGTTCTACAAGAAAGGGCAATTCAACTTCCGGCCTCAAACTTCTTCAACCTGAGGCCAAATACGTGTCCATTGATGAACGTTTGGCCAAGATGGAGACGTCTAACATTAGACAAGCAAAGGCTCAATTGGAAGCTACGCCTCTTATTTCCACCCTTGATACTTCAAATGAGCCTCAGATTTCTGCTCGACCATACATTTACCACTATTTGACCAAGAGACCTCGTACATTACCAACACCACCAGAGATTGAAAAGACAGAATACTTACCAGTACCAATTCCCTTGGTTCAAGCACAAGTTCCTGAAGCAAAGAAATCTTCCCTCCCTGCAAAGCCTGTTAAAAAGTTAAGTTTTGCAGATTACAAGAAGAAGATGAAGCCAACTTCATAGACATTCATCAACTGTCTCCCACTTGTTAATTGATAATGTTTTTTATGACAGAATGAAATCACAAACCATACAGATATATTTCGATTGTTGAAACAAGGTATTCAAAGTCAGACACACCACTGACAAGCACAAATATTGGTGTGACTCGACGTTAATAGATACTTGTTTACTGCCAATCCAGTCGTGATAATATTACGCCAGTACTTTAACTTTCTTCTTCTTTGTTTTCTTCTTGTCGACTTTACCCTTATAGGCTCGCCAGCTCTTTACCCTATCGTCTCTTTCTTTTTCCCACTTATCATTAGCAGCTTTCTTCTCCTTTGCAAACTTCATGGACTCCTCTTTGAGTTTTTCCTCCTTGCCTTGTCTTTCCATTTCCCTTTTCAAACGCATTCGTTTCATGAATTCATCCTTGATGAGCAATTCCTTATATACAGTATCGACCTCAAGTCCTTGCTGTTGACTCTGAATCTCAGCTTCTTTGTAGACTTCATCGAGTTTCTCCCTCTGTTCTGGATCCATCAGTACACTCTCTGCTTTCTTTAGCAGGTCAAACGCCTTTGCTGAGCCTTCTAATCTCGTCTTATCAGGGTGTATTTGTCTAGATATTGCCCTATATTTCTTCTTGATGTCATCTGTACTGGATGAATGAGGCAAATCGAGTATTGAATATGGATCAAGTGTAAGCGTATTGAGAATTCGATCTATTTGTTCTTTCTTTAAATGAGTGTTAGTGAGGACTGAACAGCAGGGCAAAGGACGTAGATTTACAAAGACGTACTGTACTCAATTGGTTCACCAAGCGATCAAGCTCTTTATCCATATCTTCCATCATGATGTCGTAGACGTATGAATGATATTCCTCAGTGGTTCAACAAGGACTCGTTTAGTATGGCGTTAAGACATAAACGTTCGAATCTCATCACAGGCAGTAAATTAGAACGCTCGCGACAAACATCATGAAAGCTCTTAAATGACAATTTTAACGCTTGGAACCAGGCTCCAATTACAAACGATGATGATATTATACAGTACCACGTGTGTTATAGCGTACTAATTGCCTATATGATGGACATTTTGTAGAAAAATTCCTCTTAAATCGACAGTTAAACCAATGTCATCTTGTGTATTACGACCAACTACGCTATAATACCAAGAAGGCAAAAAGAAAATAATGGATCCTATGAGATTCGAACTCATGCATCTTACGATACTCGATCTTGAGTCGAGCGCCTTAAACCGCTCGGCCAAAGATCCATTTGCTGTTTTCGTAATTTCTGCTGTTCTTTACTATCCTCCATAGACTGGTTTACATATATAGCAGGGTAACACTCTAGCTCAATCAACATCACCGTATTTGGCAGTTTTCGCGAACATTCTTGAGATGAGATGAGCTTGCCACAGAACCGAGGAGGAAAAAAAATTCTAATGGAGAGGTAAACAAGACGCTTTTACTGCTTAGAACAAAGATCAAACAAGGCATTCTCATCGATCGTATAGAACCAGTTATGGTAAGCTTTGATTATATCTGAAATCAAACATCCAATGATTATGATACTAACATATCATACTTATAGATTAGAAGACAAGCTCGTGAAAGACGTGAATACCTATATCGTAAGGCTATTGAACTACAAGAGGCCTCTCAACATCAAAAACGTCAACAGCTAAAGGCAGCCCTAGCGTCTGGTAAACCTCTTCCAAAAGAGGTTGCAGATGATAAGAAGCTTCAGAAGGACTTCATATTTGATGAGTCGATACAAGATAGTGTTGATGATGAATATTCCGCGCTCAGTGGGTTAGTTGACCCAAAGATCATCGTTACAACTTCAAGAAACCCATCTTCTCGTCTTGCACAGTTCACCAAGGAGATCAAGTTACTCTTCCCAACAGCAGTGCGTCTAAATAGAGGTAACTATATCATGCCAAATCTTGTGTCTGCTTGTCAATCATCAGGAACGACGGACTTGGTCATTGTTCATGAACATAGAGGTGTACCAACATCTCTTACAATCTCCCATTTACCTCATGGACCAACAGCATTCTTTACGCTTCATAACGTTGTCCTAAGACATGACATTGTCGGTGCAGGTAATCAAAGTGAAGCTCATCCTCATTTAATCTTTGAAAACTTCACCAGTAAACTTGGTAAAAGAGTTGAAACGATTCTCAAGCATATGTTCCCTCCTGGAGTAAAGAAAGATAGCCCTCGTGTTATCACGTTCAGTAACGACGGAGATTTTATCAGTGTAAGACAACACGTTTACGTCAAGACAAGAGATGGTGTTGAAATTGCAGAAGTTGGTCCAAGGTTTGAAATGAGATTGTACGAGTTAAGGCTGGGAACATTGGAAAACAAGGATGCCGATGTTGAATGGGCCTTGAGAAGATTTGTGCGGACAGCCAATAGAAAGGACTATCTTGCGGAATGATTAAAGTGTTATGTATACATATGTCATGGCTATAAGCACTTACAAGAAAGGATTGAAACAATAGTAACAATAAAAATAATAATAATTCGCCATATAAACACTAGAAACGTACCGATCAAGATCAACATATTATACTCCGTTGATCTAAACCATGAATCCACGATGCAGAGTGAAGATTCATATAACCAATAATACCGATAGGAAATAAAAGACAAAACATAAACAATAAAAGGGGGAAAGGAAGTGACGATCAAGTATCAAAATATAAGAGAAAGATATTAGCCCAAGCTCTTACTTAAAAGAGGGAGATACACACCCCTGGTTAGAGCATTTAAACAACAACTCCCGATCTAATTTCACCAGTGTTTCTTCTGATGGTTTCACCAACAGAGCTTGTAACAAGACCATCACCTTCACTGATGACGGAATTGACATCGTCTTGATTTGAGCCTCTTGTACCTGTTCTTTGTAGACCGTTTGGAGTTGATGACAGCGTCTTTTTCAACCTGTGTGAGAATTTTGAAGCTCTTGAACACATAGAATTCTTACGGGAGTGGACATAATCACTCTCAGAGTCTGATGATCCGGGTGAATTGTCTGAATTAAGCGTAAACTTCTTTGAGATTTGAGTAGAACTTGAATTGACACCTTGCCTGTTCTTTGACAGGTTGAATGGGGATGAAAAGCTGTGATTACGCAAATTCATTGGTGTACGTTGTGGTGTTATCGAATTACCCACGGCAATGGAGTTCGAGCGTGAGTTCAAGAACGACGAGCTCAGAGATTGCGATAGCGATGGACGACGAGGATTTGGATTCTCGGATTCAATCATATCAGCGTATGAATAAAAACTCAACGCTGGTGGGCGATCTGGTAATTCTTGTAAATCAGCAGCTGAATGTATCTTCACTGGACCAGACTTTGAAGGTGAAGAGACATCAGCCTGTGGAAGGTCACCGACATAGCTTCTTGATCTTCCAAGAGCAAGGTTCAACCCCAACACTGACGAAGGACGACGAGAGTACACCATATCAACATTCTCCAAATCAGCATTCTGATCAGTGAGGATCTGTGTGGTAGCATCCAGGCAAGGAGATACAAAGTTCTCCACAGAGTAGTGAGATGGCAAGTTCACGATGCTGTGATGTGTACAGCTTAGTCCACCATGAGACGACTTATGTCCTCATCTCGGACAAGTGGTTTGTTGGTATATCTGGCTCGGGTCCTCCACGGATCTTTCAAAGATAAGGGATGACTCCGGTGGCGATTCTATAGGAGACTGGAATGACTCTGGAGGGTACATATCATCAGGGTCATTTGTGTCGATGGTTGGAGTCTCTGTAGGATCAACTCCGTGTGACTGGGAACGGGAGCAACTATCTAACGGCGGAGACACAGCACTTGGCTGCTTCTCGAAGTGGAAGTTCATAAAGTTGTTTGAAGGTTGGTTCTGTGAATGGTTCTGTGGCATCTTTGGTTGTATCGGGATACGTTTATGAAGAACCGGTGAGGGTATAGATGTGTATCTTTGTCAAATCAGTACGCCAATCGTAGGAGGATTCACAGTATTCGTTGTATAACAACAATGACCTCTTTACTGTTTTCCAAAGAGAGGGGTATTGAATGTATCAACAGATGTGGAAGAATATGGCGGTCTTTGACGCTCGATAATTGATCGGCTCAAAGAGATATGGTGGTGTAATCAACTGAAAACCTCCCTTTTCTCCTTATAAAGGTGTCTCTTGATAAAATTATAACTCACAATCAACAGGGGACCTTGGGTATTTAAAACTGGTTACCGTAGCTGCCTGGCTGAGAACGATCTCGGCCCAAAAGAAATTCAATTTTAACAGAGAGCCACGACAGCCTTGCGGTTGTTTGTGTGCGTTTTGTCGTTCGCTAGTTCTCTCCCATGGTCTTTCGGTACTTATTTAGCGCACACGCTGGCCAATGAACGTGCGGAAACGTAAGTTCTTATGTAAGCGTGCGTGGGCTGCGTCCGGTACGCGCAACATAAATAATAATCCGGAGCGGCCGTTACCCGCACCTGGGTTTTAAAACTCTAATTGTCGCCAAAAAGGCGAAAGTTTGAAGTGGTTTAACCAGGGAAACCAACCCTCCTTAGCTGCTGTTCACGTCTTGTAATGTGGTTGATTAAAGTTCTCATCACTGTCCGTTTCACACGCAGAAATGAAGTCCTTATCTGTAGATTGTTGTGATTGTATTTCACATCTGGGGTATCTACTATGGTTCTGCGTAGTGGTTACTGACCATGTTTATGTCCCTATGAAAGCTATACATTGCACCTGACTAAACTTAGCTGTACATGTTTACATTGCTGCCTAACCGTTGGGAAGGCTTGTTCCGTTGGCGGTTGGCTCATTGACTGACCTTTTTTAAGCCCAGAGGGGGGAGGAGATAACCACCAGTGCTGCACATGCCAGTATTAACGGAATGTGTGTACAGTGTATTCTTGGAGAGTACGCGCACAGGCCTGGTTTGCATAAGAACAAGTCAAGGCTGTAGAGCCGGTTTACTTAGTGCACCAGGGGATCAATTGGTCTAGCGACCTCGCTTTCTCTCTCTCTTCAGAGACTATGATTTTTGCTTGCTTAGGATTTGAGATACAGGCTCGGGACTCTGATGGAGCGAGAAGGGCCCATGTGTGTAAGCCGTTAAAGAGGGGAGGGTGACTATTGTTGGCGAATTGTTGTGTTGTGCTTGGTGGGACCATCCACACTGGCCATAGACACTATTACAGAACTGGCTTGTAGTCTTTGTAGTATGCCTTTGCCTCCTCCGGCCTCCCCTCCCCATGTGGCATAGCTATAGACCAATGGGTGTTCGGGTGTAATGGACAGAAGTTGTACAGCAGTAGCAGGCTGATGGGCGTCATGTCGGCGCTTAGTTAGTCCGTACATATACAAGTAGCGACAAGTACATGTGTGTGGGGGTTGTATGTTTGAGGGATGATTCCTTCAATTTGCGCCCAGTAGACCCATGAAGCAGGAATTTACGACTTTTCATACATGTCAGACGGGTCCTCGGGGCGTATGCCGGCCTCCTCTAGCCACAAGATCCATGGTGATGCAGTCTGTACGCTAACGCTCTAGCGTTATTGCAATACATGGAGTTCATTACAACGTTCTAATTAGGCGTTATGACGTCAAATTGTCCGTCTATACTGTTTCAAATAGTTTCAATCACGAATCAGTACTTATCAAATAGGTGTACTGGCCTATGAGCTACACGGGACGTCCGGGGCGGTAACTTTAAAGACCATCGGTTCTATATCTGGAAGTTAGAGATAGAAAGGTGCATTCAGCCGTTTTGAGGCCATTTGTTGAGCACAACAGGATCTGTTGCGCAATGTGCACCACATTTCCGTGGTCCTAGAAGATTATCTCAACTTCTCCATGGACTCTTCAGCTGTGGAACTCAAAAGTAGATTTCACAGCTCGGTAATTGGTGCGTTTTCTAGCGACAAGATACAATGAATTATCGGTAACTCCATGCTTCTCAACTGCCACAGCACATAAGCTCAGCTTAAGTTGAAAACATAAAGAGACATTCGTAAATTGACCATTATCCATACGACTCGTATTTACCGGTATCGGTTGAATTGGTGCCACAATGAATACTTACTAACCGGCTTTGAAGTTTCGCGCTGATAGTACCATAGTGTATCAGCAGCATCATCCACAGCATCAACATGGACCTGTATCAACTTCACAGCTCGGGACTCGGATAAATAGAACAAGGGCAAAGATCAGCTACGTCAACAACTAAGAGTCAGACATAACGCTGTATCAGCGCGTTATACAACGTATAATGACTAACTTGAATAAGTATCATTAGTAACTATCGATATACACCGCTATGTGGATAATATTTGTGTGTTTCTGCCTTTTGCTGTAACTATTCTAGCAGTAGTGGAAACCCTTTTCACCACCCTCTTGTGTAGAAACTCTCCTTATCCCAGTCGTCATCTACTTGAAAGTTCTTCTTGATCACTTTTGGTTTGTCAGCTCCATTATCGCCCCACTTCTCCTCTGGAATGACCCCCTCGTTGCTATCTTTCAACGTCGTGATGGCTGGGACTCCCGTCACGTCGTATAAGTACTTCTTTGTTCCATCCCCAGTAAATGCGTATTGTCGGTCCCAAAGGATGGACTTCCTCAGAGAATCTGATAATTCAGTCGCCAGCATTTGCTTTCTAGTGGTCTTAGGCGAGAGTTTTCTCGAGATGTTATGCTTATCTTCATGGTGTTGTGTCGCTATTGGAATATGAATTGTTGGTGATTTGATAGGTGTAGCAGCTTTGGCTTGATCCTCAGGATGCAATTCACGGTTTTGACCGTTAGCATCTTCAGTTTCAACTTTCTCGCCATCCTTTAATGGGGTCACACCGTCTGTCGAGGCCTTCCTCGAAGGCTCATTGCTTTCAGACTCTGCAACGGCAGTGAGCCTAGATTTAGCCCTTTGGTGTGCATTAGGTAAGAACATATGGGTAGACAAAGCCGTAGGAAGTAAGGTAGAAGCCGTTGGAGGTGCATTAGATTCGTGTTTGAACTTCATACGGCTTCTATCAGATGCAATTGAAGAGAATGAGTTCTTCCTCTGCGATGAGAAATAGTTTGTAAGGTGCAACGCACTCTTGGTCAAATGTGACAATGAAGAAGAAGGTTGAACTTGTTGATCCAGAGTATTCTTCAGGTCTGCAGAAGAGTTTGGTTCGAGAAGCAAGCCAGATGCAATAGCATGTGTAGTGGATATAGAGGTCACAGGTTCAGCTGTATTTCTCTCCAAATTATTAGACTCTATTAATGGGTTTGAGCGGTGTTTCACAACAATTCCAGATGCAGCACTCGTGCTAAGGATTTCACAACCATCGGATGAGTTCTTGGAAGATACAGACGTTGTTGAAGTTTTCTGGTGTGGTTGTGGGCGTTGTTGATATGCCTCTTCTGACTGCATTTCATTGAGGAACAATCCGCTCAGTAAACTTCTCTTGATCTGAGGCTTTTGTGCTTTACTGTCTTCTCTCTTGAACACCGTTCTCTTCCATTGTTCATTGATATCCCCTTCATCCTCAGATGCCAAATCTTCAGATACTGAAGACCAATCACTTTCATCGCTAAACGAATCATCACTTGAAAACATAATCTCACGTATAGGTTTCTTTCCTTCGAACAACGATGACTTCCCATTCTGATTCGTATGATTCCCATTCCCGCTGAACAATGACTTGTGATTTTCCTGTGGCTTCAGCGCAGGTGATTTCTTGTCATGATTCACATGACCACTGTTGTGATGGTGAGAGTCAAAGAACTTTGAATCAGTAGGAGAAGGTGAAGACTCTATAAAGAACATCTTCTTTTCATGCTTCTTATCTTGAGGCTTTGATAGGGATGTCATACCCAAATTATTAAGCACCGTGGCTCTTTTCTTCACCTGAGGTTTCGGTTGAGACATTTCAGCGTTTTGCAACTTTGCAGCATGGTCAAACAATGATGTTGTGGTAGTATTTGTATGTTCCTCCTGTGGTTTATCTGTCTTGGCCAATGGCTTCTTTTTATTAGAATAGTTGTTATTACTGAACAATGACTCCGGAGGTTTACTGTTCAGCACATCTGCAGTGCTATCATGCGACAACGGTGATTTGGTACGCTCCAACTTACTGAACAGAGAGCTGGTGGTGTGGACGGGGCTCTTTGGAGTTTCAGGCTTGGTTTGATGTGAAGGTGGTTTAAACAATGATTCAACAGGGGTAGTAGCTTCACTGCTCTGTTTCGATTTCTGTTGATGATTAACAGTCAAGCTTTCATCTTCAGGTTCTGATGCCGCACCAGGCACAAATCCTCTAATAACACTTGTTGATGTGTCAGACCTCGTCAGACCTGGCTTTTGTATTTCTTCATCCTTTGAAGCATTGGCATGTTCATATATTCCAAACGCATAACGAGGATTGGGTTGTTCAAAGAGGTCAGTATCATTGGGTATAGAAGTTAGGTCCAGTGCACTATTTCTCTTTTGTTGAGTTTTCAGACTCATCTTCTTCAAAGACTTCGAAGACGACGTCTTTCTGAAGAACGGTGGCCTATTTAGAGACTCGGAGCTTCTATTGGAAGTTTTCTTGGTCAAAATCTTACTTCCTGATCTTCTCTTTGTGAGTTGTGGTCTTGTTGAACTAACGCCTTGGTCAGACACTATCGATAAGATACTGAACAGATCACCATCGTTCAGCTTATTCCTCGTCTTACCCAATTTCCACTGTGCTTCTACAGCATCACAGTTACTCGACTCATTTTGCTTAACAACGAGGTTTCTATTGACAATACGCCAACTGATGTTCTCTAACCGTTTACCATTCTTGATGAAGCTCGAACACTTTGTGAGCCCCGTCCAGACAGCAAGGACGTTCTCCAAATCGAGCCCGGAAGTGTCAAAGTCCTGAAGCGTATCCCGTGAGAGCTCCAGGAACGGTGGGGCCTTATTACTGGGCATTGTAAAGCCAGAAATTATACGTGTACAATGTATGAGAGTGCACCCACTTTAGGTCTAAGCTGTGTAGCGGGAAAGTACGATCTGTCGTCAAAACCTCAACGCTATCGTTATCACCTCGCTCTCCTGGTGCTTTTGAGCTGGTTATATCTCCTTTGACCCCTTGTATGCCCCCCTTAAATATGATTCCAAAGGTAATATTTGGGCGGGTTGGGCTGCTAAAGGGAAAAAAACCGTAAGAGGTGTGGGTTTATCTATGTTTCCTATGTGTGATCACTTTATTTGATGCCAAACGAGCCCAGCCGGGCGAGGGAAAAAAAGAAAGCAAAAAAAGGATTATATAATTATAATTATAATTGTTGTAATTTATAATTTATAATTTAATAAGACTCCTTAGGAGGCTTGGTGATATGGAGAGATGTTGCTGGTGTTACCACGGTGTAACTGGACGGATAGAGATCGTCTGTAGGTGGGCATGTGTCCACCTGTGTTTCGTTAAGGGTTTCTACGTTACCTTACAATTGTTTGTATGTACTTGGTTGTGAGTCTGGTGATATTTCACGCGTGGTTTTGAAAGCCATAATTTTGCAGTGGTTAGCTGAGCTTACAGCAAGAAAGTGCCGTTTATCGTGGTGACTGCCCGTGTACAAATGCCTAGGAGATACTCAACTGAGTTAACAGACTCTCTCTCTCTCTCTCTCTTCTGCACAGAACAGACGACGACAAAGGGGAAAACCCTCTAAAATTGCATCACTTGTTTATGCCTCTCGTTAACCCACAAATCAAACGTTGTAGGTGTCAAACGCGCACAGATTTTACCTCGGCGATGAACTTTTTACCGTTGCACAATTCACATCCCCCTCCAAGGAAAAACCATGTTAATTTTAACAATACGCTCGTGAGATATACTTCATTCCTCTGTACACAGCATCTATCTAAAGTCTCCTGGCTGCAATTGGGTTTCAATTGTCCCTGTAACCATGCTAAGCGTTCCTATTAGGAACTGGCAACTATTGAGCCCACGCCGGCGTTAACGCACCACACACACCGTCATTTGCGGTCATGTTCCTATCACCAGGCCCGTGGGCAGTGCGCAGAGTGCTGTGCGCGCTCACTTTGTCGCCCAAAATAACACTCCACATGGTGTGAAAAAACAACGGGCGAGAGAGCTGACTGAAGCAGCACAGTCTACATTTCAAAATGTGTAGTGCTCAATTGGTAGGTTAAAATTTCTAAGCTAAATTATCTAGGCTGAAATGTGGATGTTCCCTCCCCGCGGTTGCCCTATTTGTCTCGGTTTAGCCAGTGGTGGGAGCGCTTCCAGTGGAGTGGAAACACTGCTGCACAAAGAAAAAAAAAACAGAAAATCTCGCGGGAGGGAAAAACCAGGCAAGAAAGAAAAAAAAAAAAACAGTGGCGTATGTAATTCTCTGTGTAGTCGGTACACGACACATGACAGGGCACACCTTTAAGCTGATGATGTTTTGCCTTTTCCTCTCGTTACTTGGAGGCTTCTCTTTGTTTGCAGTTGCCGGAGAAATCACCCATAATCTTTGGATACAAGCAATCGGCAACTTCCAAGGCACAAATCCCGGATAAAATAAAATAAAATAAATTGTAAATAAATTGTTGATTAAGTCACCACCCCTGGTCATCCTCCCTGTTTTCTATGTCAGTGTAGTCTACTTTGCTGTTTAGCGGCGAACCTCCAAGTGTGACCATGACTGAAACCCATACATAAAAATAGGCCACACCGGTAAAACTCATTAAATCCGCAAATCCCATTGATTTTTTTGTGTCACTTTGGGAAAGGTAACCAAACAGCTGCTCAAAAAAGTGCCATTCTGTAGTAAACTGTTCCATTTTGTTCCCTGTCGGCGATGGAAAGCTTCATCATGAACGATTGCTTTCGGGACCCCGGTGCCTTGCCTTGGTCAAACTGGGCCATAACTTCAGAGACAAGCCTGCGTCATTGAGTATGTCAGTTGTGGTGTTTATGTCCTCCAAAGGTTGCTCTCGGAGGAGCAATCTTAGGTCATATAACGTCAAGGACACGCATTTTAGGAGAGTTTGAATTGCTACTACGACTGTTTAACAGTATATCTGAGAAACTATATAAAGCAGAGGTTATCCTTTGTATACCCCTCGTCCCCTAGTTTATCCGCTTATACCTGTAGACCAAGTTATTCATACAACAATGTCAACTAGAACGTTTTTGATCACTGCAGGAGTGTTGGGTGGTGGTTACTACCTCTACGCTTCAAGACTCGATGCTGCACAGCATCCACAGCCAATCCCACCTCGTAGAAGTGTTGGTGAAGGGCCAGCTCAGCACGCTGGTCGTCAAATCGACGAATCCGTCGGTAAGGTACAGGATAAGGCTTATGATATTCAAAGGGATGCGAACAGAAAGATCGACACAACACTCAGTGCTGTTGAGCAGCAGAAGGCCAACGTTGCCTCGTGGGCTGCTGACAAAGCTGATAGCACAAAGCAGGCTCTTGATGAACAGGCCAAAGCGGCCCAGCAGCATGCTAAGCAGCTGGATTCATCTACTTCTCGTGCTAAGGGAAAACTGGAGAGATTCGAAGATGGTGTGAAGGAGGAGTGGAGAGAAGTTAAGGAGAAGAAGGGAAGCTGGTTTAAGAGTGACGACTCTGTCAAAGAGGAGAAACTCGCTGAAAAAACCAAGAAGGGTTTGGAAGGTTGGGGTGAAACTGCCGCCCAGAGTGCCACTGACTACTACGATTCTCTTGTCACCGGTGCAAACAAGCTCGTTGGTAATACCACTCCAGAGACCGTCTACAACGATGCAAAGAAGGAATTGGACGATGCCACCAAGCGTGTTGATGAGGTCAAGTCCTCTTGGTTGTCTTTCAACGTTGATGACGAGAAGAAGAAGTTGCAGGCTGAAGCACAGAGACAGTATGACGAGGCCCGGAAGCAGTTCGATGATGCCTCTGCCAAATTTGAGCAGTGGAAGAACTCTGCCTCTGCGAAGTTGAATCAAAGCACATATCGTCAAAGCGAAGGTTTCTACGATTGGCTCCGTGGAGGTGTTCCACACGAAGATGAGGCTACAGCCCGTGCTGCTCGTGATGCTGCTCGTGGCTGGGGTAATACTGCTAGTGAAGCTGCACAAGAGGTGTACGGTGACACCAAAGACACCCGCAGGGAGATCCAGGGTAAGACTGACGACTTGAAAAAGCAAGCAAACAACACATATGAGAGATGGAACAAGTGGTTTACGAGAAAGTACGATGACACCGCAGACGGTGCCCGTGATTACTACAACGATGCCAGTGATGCCCTTGAAGATGCTAAAAAGGAGCTGAGTGCTAATTCAAAGCACTGGTGGGAAGTTTGGAAGTCAACGTCGACAGAACTCCAACAAGAAGCCCAGAAACACGTTGATGATGCCCAGAGACGTGTTGATGATGCCCAAAGAGGATTGGCGAAATGGGGTGACAGCGTGAATAAGAGCTTCTGGTCCAATGCTGATAGTGCTGTCGGTCATGTTAAGAGTGGCTTACAAACTGCCAATGACAAGACTCAACATGGACTCAGCGAGGCCAGAGGCTGGATCAGAGATCAAAAATAAGACGCAATAACACATCACAATCATACTATGTCATATCATACAAACATTTACGAATGTTTTCATTTGATGAATTTACACGAGACGGTTTCTGCCTTAAAAGTTTGTAGTGATGTGTTTTTCAATTACCCGTAGTGCTTGTCAAAGAGAGCCTTTTTCATTTAACCGGATGTGTACGGAAGGGCTTTGGTGTGTGGGTGCGAGGGAAAAGACCACAAACCCAAACACAGCGAATACTCTTTAGCTTAATTCCAAACTCTTCAACATTGAAGTATCACCACAATACAACGGAAGCAATTCTAAGGAAACGGTCTGGTGTGTTCGAGTCTACGGTATCTTCTTCCTCCAACGGTCTTGTTCTGTGTATAGCACTCGTGCATTGTCCATAGCGATAGACACATGATCATCTGCTGCTAAATGTTTCGACAACTCATAAGGCGAAGACTTTGCCATTCACGATGGATCAGGTCTACAAGGTGGGTAACGACTGCTTTCGTGCCCAATAATCGCTCAAACACGATCGCTGATGGGATTCAGCCACGGACATCACAAGCTACGGTTCCAAATTCATATCAACAGATCACCGAGCTGTTCAAGAATCAACATCATGATTGGGAAGCTTTGAGAAGTGTGATACGGAATGTCGCCGTCGAAGAAAGATGGAACAAGAGATGTTCCTTTGGCTCGTTTGTTGAGGTGATAAAGGGTGACAGTGTACGAGTTGGCATAGTTACACAACCACAGACAGGGCTGTTTTCGAATACAACCGTTTCTATGGTCACAGTTGAAGGTGAAACTGTAGAGTTTCAAGCTCATGAAGTCTCTTTCCATTTAGCAGGTCTATTTGACAAGGATACGTTGACAGAGGATGAAATTCCGATCTTGGTGTCAAACTTTGTGGGTGCATCCATAAGTCTTTCGAAAACTCATCAACATTTGATGCCTGCTATCCAAGCCTGGTATACAAAAGACTCACGATCCGTGGAACTTGATCTGCTTTCAGTGCTCTCATCGGTAATACACCACTCAGGAAAGAGTAAGACACAGCAGGAGTGTCTCCTGTATGCCATTCATATGCTTATTTGTTCTGATCCATTCAATTTTAGAGTGCAACAGAAGCTGACAAAGCCCTTATTGGACTCGATGACAAGCGACTCCATTCCGATGACTTACTATTTTGCCAATTCGATGGACCTTTCTGAAGATCTTAGAGAAGTGTCTCTGTTCGAGTACCAAATGCTTGATGGCTTCAACTCGTGTTTGAAACAACTTTATAATCAAGAGTCAAACATATTGCAAAAGTATAGAGAATCCATGGAGAAAGACGATGCAAGTTTCCTCGACATCAACATGATTGTGACTTTCTTGATGTATTATAAATTATACCCTCATCCATCACTGTCATTCACTGTTTCTCGTCTCTTGGGTGACGAATTGCCTTGTTCCTCAAGTGGTGTCTCTAAGGCACTCGAACGCATGGGGGTATCAGACACGATATTTCCATCAGAGATGCAATATGAGCCGGAGCCAATGTTACTGAAAGATAATATGAATCACATCAGAGTTACAAACACATCAAAGGTGTACCTTCTTCCTTCAGAAAAGCTGGATAATTTGGGTCTCGACATGTATTCTGAACTTGGAATTAGCTTGGAAAAGGAAAGAGATTTCTGGATATTCAACATCCATGTACCTGATGTTGGCTCTCAAGTTCCTCATATCTCTAAATCCATTGAAGATGTATTGCAAAGAGTAAGTGATGTTGATCTTCTTACACAAACAGATTCCCTATTTTCCCCTGACACGCTCAAGAACCTCGCATTTCAGAAGGACAAGGAATGTCTCTCATTCACGATTTCTATCAAGTATCCACTCGGTACCGATAAGCCGTGGTACAAGACATCAACCACAGTGAGACTTGAAAGGCTGGTCAATGTTCACTACGTTCCTCTCCATGATTTGAACGAACTGTGGAGATCACGATTCCCAATTTTCAGTGAACTGTTGAGTATCTTCATGTCCAACGATTTTAGAACACTCGAGTCTAAAGACCGGAATACACTGTTGAATATGATTAACATGATCGACTACTGGTGTCTGAAGAGAGGGCGTGAATGTTCGATGGATCAGCATTTTACTAAAAGACGGGTCTCTCCAAGTTTCCATTTCATCGAGGGAGAGTACTCAAGTAACTTCTTGAACTATGTCAAGTCAGAGATTAGCACAATTGCATCGCATCATCTTCTGCAATTCTCTTCAAACCACGGCATCCCTCAAATAATTCGAACTCAAGATGTGTTACCTCCTCTGGAAGACACTTTCCGAGTTCAAGCTTCCAATCTTGTCATACCACAGTATGATGCTCATGGGTATAATGAACTCACATTCTCGAAAGATTCCTCAGGTTTGACTCCAATTTCAAACTACCTGGCTGCTATCTCTTTCCTTTCACCTGTGAAAGTTGGAACCATCACCGGGCCGTACGCATCTCTTGGACTTGAAGATGGGTTTTGCGACATTACAGCCACACTGAGCGACCTTGAATCAATCACTAACCAATGGCAAGTCATCAGCTATCTCCAATCTCAATTTGTTGCCTCGCAAAGTGATTATAAGATGGGTGTATCTAGGCTCTTCATGAAGGGATTTAAAATGAAATCCTCCTTTGAACTCCAGAGGTTCTATGATATCAGCATACGGCCTGCAAAAGAGGCCAATGCCGACTTACAACAAAGAGCTCGTAAGAACGCGGTTCTAAGAGCTCTACAATCTGAAGATGAGGAATCATGGGTCTTCTTCAAATGCATTGTTCTGAGACATTCGAAATTCCCAGCACCTGCAAAGGCATATTGCTCCGATCTTGGAATTGAAGTTGATGTTCTATTATCCCAGGAATTACCAGAGGTTCATTGTGGTGACCATTTAATCTGTAATAAGGTGGTTTCTCTTACGAATGATGAGCTGTTGTTACAAGTCTAAAAACATACTTTGCATTTTCACTGTATATAATAATGTCCGTTTGCATTCATAAATCATTACCAACTCTTATATAATATAGTCGTTAGACTCTCAAAAGTTCCTTCATACGTTTCTTGTCACGTTTCACAATAGTCTCCAGTAAACGACTGGATTCTGTAAAAGCTTCAATGATAAATTTTCTTACAGTTTGACGGTACTTGTACATCTCGAAGTATTGGAGGACAAGGTAGAAAACATCTGGGTCCTCGAAGCATTCTGGATGTTGTTTAGCGAATGTTGTGAGCTCCTTGGATGCAGAGTTTAGGTAGACGTGGTTGCACAAATCAGCCACGATTTTCACAAGCTTCGTCAATATCTTGTCCTCTGAATCAATCTCGTTGAAAATGTTAAAATCTATAATTTCATTTGATGCAATTTCATCATGATCAAACCCTATGAATTTTAGAGTATCCTTTGGAATAGAGATTCCAATCGATTTTTGATACACATCCAGTTTGGAACACCAAGAGTACTCGTCAAGAACTTCAACACCTTGCATGTTCTTGGAAATTAAACCCAAAACATAAAATGCAATCCCTCTAAGGTCAATTAGAGGACTGCTATATGCAATTTGAACAATGTCTTCAATGCAACCGTTGACATCTAGCGTCTCAATGCCCAGATCACTTGTACTCATAAGGCCAATAGACCATAGGCAAGCTTTCAATCTGAGATAATCAATGGTTGTACGCCGTGACTTACCTATGCTTGTCGCATAAAACCGTACCATGTTGACAAAGTCAGTTAACACTCCCGATTGTACAATGACGCTAAATCCCTCCTCTGTCTTTATCAGTTCTCCAAAGAGGTTTGGAGGAAGTGAAACTGAAGGAGACACAAGAGGATCGTCCCAATCCTTGTCCATTTTCATGAGTAGTCTGTCAACCTCCAAAGCATAGTCGATATATTTCTCACCAGAGACCCAACTATCGAACTCCTGATCTATGAATCCATTATTATGAAGATATTCAAAACCACTAGATGTACTTAAAAATTTCATCAGAAGTGAGTCTCTTCCTGAACTGTACAGTCTGAGAATGTGAACACTGGGGTTCAGTTTGATTATCTGGTCCATATGTCTGGCTGACTCATCGCAGTATTCTGAAAGTACAGATATCACAATTGAACAAACATCCTTGTCTTGTTCATAGAGTTGTTCAACAAGTGATTCACAAGCGAAGTCTCTCGTTTCTTCGGTCTTTATAAGGG
Organism: Williopsis samutprakarnensis; assembly: GCA_030569715.1. Classification (NCBI taxonomy): domain Eukaryota; kingdom Fungi; phylum Ascomycota; class Saccharomycetes; order Phaffomycetales; family Wickerhamomycetaceae; genus Williopsis; species Williopsis samutprakarnensis. The sequence continues at coordinate 26,758 of JAJMLQ010000012.1, forward strand.
TCCTCAGCAAATTGGTAGCACTGACCTTAACTTTTTTATTCTCAGAGTGTAGAAACTTGGACAAGAGTACCCTTAGTTGTCCCGGTGAGTTGTAGCACATTTCATTCATAAACATAATGATCAAGTCCTCACGACGGAATGGATCATCCGATATATGGTGAATGATACTGAAAATTTTCCATTGTTCCATCAGTTTCAATCCAGTCTCATAAGAAGAAATCTTTCCTAGTATCGTAAAGTAGCCACTAGTCAATGTTGTTTCTAATCGAACTTTCGAAAAGATTTGATCTTTGGCATAAAACCCGCTATATGGATCCAACTGAGCAAGGCACTCTGCAATCTGAGGAATGATTTTGTTCTCTTTTAAAATTAAAACACCCTGGTGGGAACTCAATAAACAAGAAATGATATCACAACCAAGCTTGATGAATCTGATGGTTGATTTTGTCCTTTTCGTAGCACTAAATTTGTGCTTAAAGGGTCTATAGAAGGATAATAACCGTTTCAAGAACTTTGTAGTTCTATTTATCTCGTCGAGTCTCTTACCATTCATAAAGGGTCCTTGGAATAGTTCAGTTAAGATATCGCAGTCCCATTCAACAAATTTCTTTGATGACACAACTTTCGATTCTGAAATCATCTGTCTTAGCCGTGTTTCATCTGCATAATAGCTGAAGTTGTTTTTGCTTGATTTAGAGATCTTTGTAAAGTTCTCTGAGATGTTGATGTTTTGCAATCCTAGATTTGTACGTCCTTTGTAAGACTTTCTCGTCAATCTTTCCAATATATATTCTGGTCGTGCATTGTTAAAGTCGGTTGAGTTGAAATTCACCATGATCTCTGCACTGTCATCGATTGAGAACTCTTCAGGAACCAAGTTTGTCTTGATATTTGCCAGCTCTGCAAGCATAAAACCGGCCTTTGTACAATTTCCCTCATCTTTTGATGTTTCCAGAATCCCCAAGAGTTGTGGTACTATCCCACAACGAAACAAAATGGTAACTATAAGGGCAAGATAGTGGTTACTCAGGACGAATTGGTTTTCCAACTTTAGGGGAACAATTACCGTCTTTGTTGGTTGTGTAATTGGTTTTTTACTCAGAGGTCTAACCATCAAAAGATCAAGAAAGAGATCCAGCAACTTTGAAACAACACCATTCACCGGGAATGATAGGCATGCAATCAATTCCTTTAAAGGCTTGAAATCATCCATACAAAAGCCGTGTAATCCAGCAAGGTTCTTCATAAACCTTGAAATGACGTACGCGCTTGTTTGGATCTGGTCATTGTTCAAGTGTCCCTTCACAGGGAACTCTGTGAATGGAGAGATGATCCTTTGCATGTCCTGTAGTTCAATATACTTCCGTCCTTCTTGTGTGTTCAACAACGACACGATGGTGGTGGCGCACATAGAAGAGAGCTCAAAGGGCCCATCGAGTATGAATTGAATAATTGACTGTGGTCTAATCAGATCCGGCCTCAGTAGGCATATCTCACACGACGTCTCTATACAGAGCTTCCTCATCTTATCATCAACCTGTTCAGCGATGGCCAGCACCGCATTGGCCAACCCCCTGGTGATTTCCTTTGCACCGTTCGGAATGTCAAAGAACGCACGCAACAACTTGATCGCCTGTTCTCTCTCGATATCGTGGTGTGAACCTTTGGCCAGGGAAATGATCATCAACACATCAAGCTTCAGAGAGATCAAACCTTGAAGGGACGCAACGTTGAATACAACGTATCGGCAAATTCTATAACCCGTGGCAACGACTTCCTTCTTTGGATGTGTAAGTAGTGTCTGCAACTTATGTCCAAAGGCGCTCAGAATCAAATCCTCCTTGATATATGGGAATTTTTGTAATAAAAGTATCAAATCGTTACCCTTTGTTACCAAATACTCCGCGTCTTGTGTTCGTTCTCCCAATGACGTTAAAAGGTCCGTCACTGCAAAAGTGGGCGAGGCGGTAAACCCTTCGTCGCTGCTGGGGACCTCTATATGATCCTCTAAACCATCTGAGAGGCTCATCTCGTCGCTAGTGCCTTGCCGCCCTGTCAACCGCCGTGTTTTAACGAGTTGTTTATGTCTCCGTTGTTCAAAACCCCATTGTAACAAAAACTGTTGATGTGCCTATTTTCCCTCGCGGCGTATCGGGGCAAGGCGAGCGAGGAGTTAAAATTTCACGTTTTGGTCAGATGAGGTTGAAGAAAATGACAAGCAACGTCAGGAAGTGTTGATCGAAGAAGTTCCTCGTTGTTTCCACAGTTGAGTTAAGGACAAGGTTGAACAAAAGAGAAACGATGGCTACACAGGCACAACTTTTATCAGCGTGTGCTGTATCCTTTGTCACTGGTATCATCCTTTCAAACTGGTTACCAATTGGGTCTCATCGCCAAAGGCATCGTAGGGCATCGAATAAGAAGAAAGGCTCGTCCGCAACGACGAGCAACTCTTCGACGTCGACAACGCCCATGTCACAGACCTCTGAGAACTCTGATGACGATGAAGGAAGCGTGTATTCTTCCGATTTGGAAGAGTCTGAAGAGGAAGACTTCCAGGTGGACTCCAGTGCATTGAACGATATACCTGGAGAAACCAGAATGGCACTCATCGTCAGAACTGATCTAGGAATGGGTAAAGGTAAAGCGGCAGCACAGTGTGCACATGCTGCTCTCGGATGCTATAGGCTTATGGAACTTGACGGTGCTGAATCTCAGAACTTGACCATGTTGAAGAGATGGGAAAGAACTGGTCAGGCAAAGATTACACTTCAGGTTAAGAGCAAAGAAGATATGGATCTGTTATACGCAAGGGCAATAAGTTTGAACATCAATGCCTATATCGTCCATGACGCTGGAAGAACACAGATTGAAGCTGGATCAGCAACAGTTCTTGGACTAGGACCAGCACCAAAAGTTATCATGGATCAAGTCACTGGTGAATTAAAACTGTACTAATAACAGTTCACCCGAGTCCACTGCTATTGGTAGCTTTTCCTGCTTTTATCTTGGACAATCACTTTTTTAAATATCTGGACCTACAAATAGCATATATCCCTCCTCCATTATTGCCTTCTGATGATGTGATTATAGTATACAGTAAAGCTTCATTATATCCATCTTTGAACGACAACGGCATTAATGAGCCCCAATTCCTTGATGCTCTTTGATTTATCCTCAATTGGCTTCACAGGAAAGGCGTAGTTCAAATTCCAACCTTTTAAACTGTCAGTTTGAGTAGCGACAAAGTCAAACAGTACTTGAACAGGGTCTGAAGAGTTAACACGGCGTATAATACGACGACCATCTGCAAGACGGACTTGCACTTGTGAATCACCTTGAACTTCATCCTCAGCAGGCTTAGACTGTTCCTCCACCTTTGGCGTTTCTTCACGCGATTGAGGTTGTGATGCCACGTAATCTGGAGATACAGGTGATCCCAATCTATGTCCTTGACCTTGAAATCCACCAATTGTTCTCTTTGGTGGCTTATACTCCTCATCCAGCTTCTTCATAACGTTCACAGCAACTTCTTGTCCAAATTCAACATCGAGAAGTGATAATGGAGCTCTTCCAGCGTTCAATTCGTTCAAGTAATGTGAATTTGCCGGGTCATCGTAACGGTATAATTTGCCCTCACCAACTTGAAAGCCATCTTTCCAAAACGTGATTTCTCTATGGGCCTTTTCCAACTTCTTTGGTGCCGTTGAGCTAATCTTCTGTGAAGGAGTGGTAGAATCACCCAATCTATACCCAGAACCTGAAAACTTTGGAACTTGAGGTTCATCGTCAAATTCACCACCAGCTGCACCTGCATCGCTTTCAGCTTTCTTCAACAAATCTTGAACCAGTCTGTTGGCGTTATTAGGATTCTCAACGTTGATTCCAGAGCCACGTCCGCCACCGGCAAAGAAGTTCTGTTCATCATCCACATCCTCTTCTTGAGAATTCACCAATTGTTGGAAAGATTTGAACTTTGGCGTGGACTTCTTCTGTGTCGAGCTAGAGCCTTGAGTGCTCTGTGGCTGTGGAGATGATGATGAGCGTTGTGTTGGACCGTTATAAAAATCTTCCAATGCTTGCTATGAATCCATTGTCAGTACAATGTTACACGTTAGAACTTGTTTAATAGACATACTTGAACATTCCAATTGTTTCTCTCTAAGATCTCCTTGGCTATAGGCTTTGGAACTTGAGTGAGTGAAGAGAAGTTCTCTAGAGCTGCGTTCTCATCCATTGTTTTAGAGCAAATATTGTGTTTCAATTTATTGTGTGCTTCCTCACGAGGTCAACTGTGTAACAGTCTCAATCTCTGTTTAACTGTTTGTTTACTTTACAGTGATTTCGAGGTTATTGAACATGACAGCCTGTGTGCGTGTCCGCATCGTAGGGTGGCAACGGGAGTGTACACACCTGAACATTCCAACACCTGGACACCTATACATCTGGACATTCTAACACCCGGACACCTACATCTGGACATTCTAGCGCGTTCACCATCGCACGTGACATGGTACAAAAGACGCACGACCTCTGCTACGCACACGCAAATTACACAAATTTCACATGCAAAAGTTCTGACTCCTCCCAAAAAAAACACACACACACACACCCGTACACCCCAAGAACTCCGAGCGCACCACACAAACCCCAGGCCGTTCGTATAGACGGTGGGGAAAGTTGCCTGGTAACACAATCAAACCACATCCAAAATGGCTTCTGCTAAAATGACACAATAAGTGATGACTTCAACTGTTTAAAATCATCACAATTCCAGTACCTTCCAACTCAATTGATCTGAATTTCACCGGGTCTCGCGTTCCGTCGTCTCATCGTTTCCTAGCCAACGGTGGTATTTCTCAACGTGCGTCGTTTCTGCCTGGACACTGTGATTTGCTCCTTCTTCCACATGCAAAAAAAATTTTTCACTCGATCTCGACAGGAACGAGTTAGGGATCAATTTAGAAGGCGCTAAGACGCATCGCTTTATAGGAAGTATTATATATAAACGGAGCGAATTCCCACGTTTATGAAAATTTTCTTCAGGCTTAACTTTTTTTCTCTTCTCTTCTTCTTCAACAACAAATTGAATCAATTCAATTGACTACTTCTAATAATCTAACAATGGTTCAATCATCTGTTCTTGGTTTCCCACGTATTGGTGCTCAAAGAGAGCTTAAAAAGACCACTGAAGCTTACTGGCAAGGTAAAGTCTCCGTTGAGGAGCTTTTCAAAGTTGGTAAGGAGTTGAGAGCTCACAACTGGAAATTGCAAAAGGATGCTGGTGTTGATATCATTGCCTCTAACGATTTCTCCTTCTATGACCAGGTGTTGGACTTGGAGGTTCTTTTCAACGTTATTCCAGACCGTTACACCAAGTACGACTTGCAACCAATTGACGTTTTGTTTGCCATGGGTCGTGGTTTGCAAAGAAAGGCCACTGAGACTACTAAGGCTGTTGATGTTACTGCCTTGGAGATGGTTAAATGGTTTGACTCAAACTACCACTACGTTAGACCAACTTTCTCCCACTCCACCGAGTTCAAGTTGAACGGTCAAAAGCCAGTTGATGAGTACTTGGAGGCTAAGGAATTGGGCGTTGAGACTAGACCAGTCCTTGTTGGTCCTGTGTCCTTCTTGCACCTCGGTAAGGCTGACAAGGACTCCTTGGACTTGGAACCAATCTCCCTCTTGGAGAAGATCTTGCCTGTTTACGCTGAGATCTTGAAGAAGCTTGCCGATGCCGGTGCTAAGACTGTCCAAATTGACGAGCCAGTGTTGGTTTTGGACTTGCCAGCAAACGTTCAAGCTGCTTTCAAGACCGCTTATGAGTACTTGTCCAAGCAAGAAGGTTTGCCAGCTATCACCGTTGCTTCCTACTTTGGTACCGTTGTTCCAAACTTGGATGCCATCAAGGGTTTGCCAGTGGCTGGTTTCCACATTGACGTTGTCAGAGCTCCAGAACAATTGGAGGCTGTTGCCGATGCCTTGACTCCAGAACAAACCTTGTCCGTTGGTGTCATTGATGGTCGTAACATCTGGAAGGCTGATTTCTCCAAGGCCTCTGAATTGGTTAAGAAGGCTATTGAGAAGTTGGGTGCTGACAGAGTTATCACTGCCACTTCTTCTTCCTTGTTGCACACTCCAGTTGATTTGAACAACGAGACCAAGTTGTCCGAGGAGATTAAGGATTTCTTCTCCTTTGCTACTCAAAAGTTGGGTGAAGTTGTCACCGTTGCTAAGAACGTTTCTGGTGAGGACGTTTCTGCTGCTTTGGAGGCTAACGCTGCCTCCGTCAAGGCCCGTGCCACCTCTTCCATCACTAACGATGATGCTGTTCAAAAGAGAGTTGCTGCTATTGATGATGCTCAAGGTCGTCGTGCTGCACCATTCACTGAGAGAATCAAAGAGCAAGAGAAGGTTTTCAACTTGCCATTGTTCCCAACCACCACCATTGGTTCCTTCCCACAAACCAAGGATATCCGTATCAACAGAAACAAGTTCACCAAGGGTACTATCTCCAAGGAGGAGTACGAGAAGTTCATTGAGTCTGAGATTGAAAAGGTTGTCAGATTCCAAGAGGAGATTGGTTTGGACGTTTTGGTTCACGGTGAACCAGAGAGAAACGATATGGTTCAATACTTTGGTGAACAATTGAAGGGTTTCGCCTTTACTCAAAACGGTTGGGTCCAATCTTATGGTTCCAGATACGTTCGTCCACCTATCATTGTTGGTGACGTTTCTAGACCAGCTCCAATGTCCGTCAAGGAGTCCGTCTACGCCCAATCCATCACCACCAAGCCAATGAAGGGTATGTTGACTGGTCCAGTCACCATCTTGAGATGGTCTTTCCCAAGAGTTGACGCTTCTCAAAAGACCCAAGCTTTGCAATTGGGTTTGGCCTTGAGAGATGAGGTTAACGATTTGGAAGCTGCCGGTATCAAGGTTATTCAAGTTGATGAGCCAGCTTTGAGAGAGGGTTTGCCATTGAGAGAAGGTGAAGAGAGACAAGACTACTACAAGTGGGCTGCTGAGTCTTTCAGAATTGCCACTGCTGGTGTAAAGAACGCTACTCAAATCCACTCTCACTTCTGTTACTCCGATTTGGATCCAAACCATATCAAGGCTTTGGATGCTGATGTTGTGTCTATTGAATTCTCCAAGAAGGATGATCCAAACTACATCCGTGAATTCTCTGACTATCCAAACCACGCTGGTCTCGGTTTGTTTGATATCCACTCCCCAAGAATCCCATCTAAGGAGGAATTTATTCAAAAGATTGCCACTATCTTGGAAGTTTACCCAGTTGAAAAGTTCTGGGTTAACCCAGATTGTGGTTTGAAGACCAGAGGATGGGAAGAGACCAGAGCTTCTTTGACCAACATGGTTGAGGCTGCTAAGTACTACAGAGAGAAGTACGCCAAAAAGTGAATTGGACCTTTGATCTGAATCACTAAAATGTCTAAACTATCACCTCATCAATTCAACATTTGTTTGAGGACTTAATCTACCACCACTTAACGTTTTACGACTTCACTTCTTCCATTTTTTCTATATATATACAAAGATAATGTCTGTTGCACTATTGCATTGGGTTGTTACTGGGATTTCAACATCGGTTAATGAAATATATAACGTTTCGATAAGTTTTGCCATGTCTTTGTAGCTTAAAGCGTTGAAGTTTCTGCCGACGGCCGAGGATGGCGGGGATGCTTTTCCGCTTTTTCACCACTACACAAATACGTTGTAAGGGCAACGATAAACATCAACATCAACATCAGCATCAACACAATGTTCAGCATCCAATCTCTAGGCAACGGTAGGCTTCTGCTGGCATTTGGATCGAAAAGACCTGTGGGCAGTACAACCTGTTGGTCGTTTCTCACAAACTATGGCTATCCTTCGGGTCTATCTCAACACGCTTTGAAGACATCAACTCCTCCAACGAGAGTGCCTGTTGGTCGTTTGTTCTCGTCGTCTTCATTCGTGGGCTATAGACGCCGCCGGTTTGACTTTGACCCTCCTCGCTTCAACAGAGGCCCCTCCAACGGGATCTTTTCGCTGATTCCAGACGCAACAAAGACGATGCTTGCTGTTGTAGGAGGATGTGCATTTCTGATGGTATTTGGCCCCTTGTTCTTCATCGTGGTGCCTCCGTTGTTTCTAGGTGGGTTTTTCCTCATCAGACACAACCTGAGAAAGAGAAACAAAGGTATGGAAGAGCGTTGGGAAAGGTTGGAGATGTCACAGTTGAAGTTCAAAGGCACTGAGATGGATACTGAGTACCTGGAGAGATGGACTAAGGACAGAGTTGCCATTGCTCTTGAGAGGAATGAGCATGACATTGTGAACAACATGGGGCTTGACGTTGAAGGCTCACATCGTGACTTCCTCTCGAGATTGAGTCTCACAGGACCTGAAAGTATCGACCAAGACATCCGTATGAACGAACGCATTAGAACTCCACAGAGGATCACCGTGATAACGTATGGTCTTGAAGATTTGGACTCTGGCTCGAGACTGACGAAGGTGGGCACCGTAACTGTGTCTCTACTACAGCACAGCATTGCGGATCTCCTGGACATCAATGGCGTTACCCAGAATGCCATCATCGAGGTACAACCACTCTCAATCTTCAAGAGAGCCACGGTGCTGGATACACAGGACTCCTTCTCTAGCAGTCCATTCATTGATATTAAGGCTAATAGAACTACGAGAAGATGATGTTACGGCCTGTATGTATATATTTATCCACATATATATATATATCTCTATGCATATCTCAATACATATCTCAATACATATCTCAATACATATCTCTATGCATATCTCAATACATATCTCAATACATATCTCAATACACACCTCAATATCTAACATCACCAAGTTGATCTTTAACATCTGATGTCTTCTTTGAGAACATCCCAAGTCAATTGAAGACTAAGAATTGTAAAAAAGTCTGGTTCAAGTATATAAATCTCTAAGCTTCTCTTGTTCATTGTCTTGATGCATAATACCATCAACTCCATGGAGTAGACGATAATTCACAGCTATTGAATATGTTCCACCTCTCATTTCACAAGTACTGTTCGATCACAGCGATTGTAGTGAGCGAATCGTATTGATCGTTTGAGAATACAGTGCTGATTTGATCCAATGTGCCCATTCTTCATATCCACTTTGCCATCCATACATTATGACGATATCTGGGGTAACGAAGGAACCAGAATTAAACCAAAAAAAGATCACACGGGGAAAATTCTTTTGAAAGAACAACCATCCCAAACCACCCAAGAGTCTGTCCATATGACCATACAGACCAGTTCTACAGTTTGACTTGTCAGATTATCCTCATAGTTCTTTGATATTGAGATATAGTCAAATCTATGCGTGTTCTTCCCTTGACGAAGGTCCACCAATCTTTGAATGGTTATATCTCAGGAACCGTCAATGCTTACCCGCTTACACTTGACACACCTCTTATCTAACACTAACACTATACGGTACCAAAATTTCAACTCATTCCAACACCATTCAATCCCTCATCGCACTACTCTTATCACCACCTTCCTAATTCCAATGTTGCCATAGTGAAAATGCTCTTCTCTCTTCACTGCGGTGTGTCCCGTACCGCTCTCTCCGTCTACGCTTCCCGCGGTAATCGGCGCTCAAGGGCAGGGGCTCCCGTTCTTTCTCTCACTGTTTTCTGAAGGGGAAGTAAAACCTCACACCTCGTTGTTAAATCTTCGGGTACTAATCAGACCAATTGAGCTCAAATATCGATTCAAAACTCATAGAGCAAAACAATGAATGCTCCACCTATTGTTCTAGACCAAGGTACCGGGTTTGTCAAGATTGGACATGCCGGTAACAACTTCCCAGAACACACTTTCCCTTCAATTGTTGGACGTCCTATTCTTCGTGCTGAAGAGAGAACAGGAAACGTTGAGATTAAAGACATAATGTGTGGAGATGAAGCAAGCGCGGTACGTTCATCGTTACAGATTTCTTATCCTATGGAGAACGGTATTATTCGGAACTGGGAGGATATGGAACATCTGTGGGATTATGCCTTTTATGAACGTCTTCAAGAGGATACGAGAGGGAAGAAGGTGTTGTTGACTGAACCTCCGATGAACCCTTTGAAGAACAGGGAAAAGATGTGTGACATGATGTTTGAGAAGTATCAATTTGGTGGTGTCTATGTTGCTATTCAAGCTGTTTTGGCGTTGTATGCCCAAGGTTTGAGCTCTGGTGTTGTTGTTGATTCTGGTGATGGTGTTACCCACGTTATCCCGGTTTACGAATCTGTTGTTTTGAACCATCTTACAAGAAGATTGGACGTTGCCGGAAGAGACGTTACCAGACATTTGATCGATTTGTTGTCGAGAAGAGGATATGCTTTCAACAGAACCGCTGATTTTGAAACGGTTCGTCAGATTAAGGAGAAGCTATGTTATGTCTCCTACGACTTGGAACTCGATGCTAAACTTTCTCGTGACACTACAACGCTTGTTGAAAACTATGAATTACCTGATGGACGTGTCATCAGAGTTGGTTCTGAGAGATTTGAAGCTCCAGAATGTCTCTTCCAACCAAATTTGGTTGATTGTGAACAACCAGGTATGGGTGAGTTGTTATTCAACACCATCCAAAGTGCCGATCTAGACGTTAGATCGTCCTTGTATAAAGCCATTGTCCTTTCAGGTGGTTCCTCTATGTATCCTGGTTTGCCTTCGAGATTAGAAAAGGAATTGAAACAGCTATGGCTTACAAGAGTACTTCATGGGGATCCTTCAAGATTGGATAAGTTCAAAGTTAGAATTGAGGATCCACCAAGAAGACGACACATGGTATTCATCGGAGGTGCCGTTTTGGCCAATATTATGGCTGATAAAGATCACATGTGGATCTCTAAACAAGAATGGGAAGAGAGTGGTGCTCAGGCTTTGGTGAAACTTGGTCCAAGATAGGTTCCATCATAGTGTGTGTGTTTTATACAAAAAGAATAAATGAAGCAATTGAATTGAGAGAAGAATATAAATCTTTCATACATGTATTGAAATTAAACGGCCTGTTGTCCTGTTTCATTATAACTTCTCCTGTGTGGTTGAACTTGGTGTTGCCTGTTTAAATGCAAATGTTAGATACGAAGTATGAGATTTCACCTCGGCTTCGGTCTTGGAAACTTTGATCCAATTGAATGGCTCATCACCATCTTTAACTCTTAAACCTCTTCCAAATGGATTAAATTCCGTCTTGTCCACTTTGGTTTCCTCCTTCTCCAATTCTTTTCTCTTTTCAATCTCTTGTTCAGAGTCTTGATCCCTTGGTTGGCCATGTTCCGCATAGAATTTTCTCTTTCTCTCAATTCCTTCCAACTTACGTCTCTTGACGTCTTTGAGCCTTAGAACAGCATCATCAACTTGTCTAACCATCTGTTGTCTTGCCTCCCATCTACGAGCTTGAATCTCAACCATTTGTATGGATGACCATCCGTACTCCTTTAACGCATCCAACGTCTTTGATACCTGTTCTATACAAGGACTGAAACAGCAGATACCAACTTTCTCGTCATTACTGATAACTTTCGACAGATGAGCAATGGCCTCCCATGGAGCTGGAAGGTCTAAGAACACAGAAGTTGCATTGATGTCGCCGTTGTAGTCGGAGATTTCAAAACCATCTTTACAAACATCTCTGTGATTTATCGTCACCGGTGTGCCCAAAAGACCGTGCTCTTCAAACTCCTTCTTAGCCTCCAAGAATCTGGGCTCATGGAACTCATACGTAAAGAGATGACCCTCTTTTGAAACGGTTCTTGCTAACGCATGAGAGAACGACGCTGAACCAGTACCAGCTTCAATTACCCTGGAACCCGCGGTGATCCCCAATCTCTGTGTTATATAGCTCGAATCTGGTGTATACACAATCTGGGTTCTATGCGGTAACGACAATGTCCATAGCTCTGCGCTTGGCTGTAAGAGATGGATAAACCCATAACCTTTAATACTCGCCAGTTGAGTCCCATACTTGAGTCCAATCATCTGTGCATGAGGAAAAGACCCGAACCTCGTGTTCAGCGTCTTCTCCTTGTCTATGACAATGGGCTTGATCGCATCTCTCCCGAGAAACGCCAGCACAAGGTCGCCTTCTTCAATCGTATCCTTATAACCAATGAATGACATCGCAGGGTCCAAGTTATCTGTTTATATCGCTAGGCCTTTTTGGTGGAGGGAAGCGAGAGCTCATCGGCATAAATTTTTTTTAGGTTTTCCTCATCTCCCGCGAAGTCGTTTGATGGCGGCCAAAACCACCGTTGGAAATCAGCGTCGCGAATATTTCCCCTTTGGGTGTCTCCAAAACAAACCGAGGTTCTTCAGATTTTTAACAAAGTGGTCAAAGGCAAAAAAACGAAAACAGTAAAGTTATATCGCGGCAAGATTTCTGCCTTTGGTGACTTTTTACCCCGCAAAGTTCCCCCAAGCCCAGCTTTAAACCGCAACGTGGAAAATAAACCAAAGTGGGATCCGATTCCACAGCAACGGAGTGGAGCATTTTTTCAAAGGGTGGAGAACAATGATGGAGTAAATCCCAAATAAAGCAGCGGTTAAATGAGTGAGTCGATGATCAACTGGTGATTTCCCACGGAGAGTTTTGTTGGAGTGCGTGTTGGTTTTCAGGTGCGCTGAAGTTATCAGCTGAGATATAAAAGGAGGTGTTATTTCAACTAATCTGCTTATTTGTTGTCCTGTTGTCTGCTCTCCACTGTGTCTGCTCTCAATTGATTCAAGGCCACTTCAAGTATGACTATATTACCACTAGAACATTACATTCCAGAGATTGTCAAGGATAAGATCTCACAGAGAGCTTGGAAGACGCTTGAAACGGTGAAACTGTTTGTTGAACAAGAGTGTATCCCAGCAGATGAGATTTACTTCTCACAGGTGTCGTTGGACCCAGCGCTACGCTGGAAGTGTGTGCCGCCCATCATTGAGACGCTAAAATCAAGGGCAAAGGAACTGGGACTGTGGAATCTGTTCCTGGCGGGTTATGATGAAGGCCCAGGTTATACAAACTTGGAGTACGGATTGATGGCACAGTTCTTGGGAAGAGCTCATACCGCCCCAGAGGCTACAAATACAAGCGCCCCGGATACTGGTAATATGGAGCTGTTTGTTAAGTATGCGACTCCAGCGCAAAGAGAAAAATGGTTAAAACCGTTGATGAATGGTGAATTACGTTCTGCATTTCTTATGACTGAAAAGGGTATTTCGTCTTCTAATGCGCTCAACATTTCCCTAAGCGCCAAAAGAGTTGGGAATGGCGAGGTTGAACTCCATGGAACCAAATGGTTTGCGTCAGGCGCGGGAGATCCAAGGTGTTCTGTATGGCTTGTTATGGCGTTAACAAACCCTGAGAACAAGGACCCTTATAAGCGTCATTCGGTGTTGGTTATCGATACGAAAGAGGCACTGAAACAGGCGGATAAAGTGCGTGTTGTTCGTCCTCTTGAGGTTTTTGGATTCGACGATGCTCCTCATGGACATTGTGAAATCGAGTTTAAAGGTCTCAGGGTCCCATATGATGTGTTGGACAGTGAAGGGGAAGGCTTTAAGTTGATTCAGAGCAGATTGGGTCCTGGTCGAATCCATCATTGTATGAGAATTATTGGCATGGGTGAAGAGGCTATACAACAGGCTGTCAAGCGTGCCTCGAATCGTAAGATCTTCGGTCAGCTGTTCTTGAAGAAGGAAGCGTTCATCTCCAACGTTGCAGAGAGAAGAATCTCATTGGAGAGGGTTAAACTCTTGGTTTTACAAGCTGCTTTGGCAATTGATCAAAAAGGTGCTAAAGGTGCCAAAAGAGAGATTGCTTTAGCCAAGATTGATGCTCCAAGAACCGTTCTAGAGATTATTGATTGGGCTGTCCAAGTCTATGGAGGTGAAGGTGTGTCTCAAGACACACCATTGACAAGGCTCTGGATATACGCAAGAATGTGTAGAATTGCAGATGGTCCAGATGAAGCTCATTTGGACCAACTTGGTAAAGCCGAGTGTAAGAAGGCAGATATGATCAACGAGTTTTATAACTCCATAGAGGCAAACAGGGAGAGATTGTTAAAGCTCTAATCTGTTTTCATCTCTTTATCTATGTATAAAAATCAACTAAATGATACGTTTCTATAGTCAATGATGTATTACAAGGACATAAAGAAAAGAAAAAGTTTTCAGAAAGAGAGGGTTTAAAACTCCACAAAGGACTCTGCAACTTTACCATATTTATGGAGAATGGTGGATTTCTGTTTATGAATCTTGACTGAGCTTAAACGTATCTGCTTCTCTTCTCTTTTGGCATCATCAAATGGTATTCTCTCAAGTTTATCAATTGGTTCATCCTCCTTGTCAATGTCCAAATCTCCAATCATCAACAGATTCTCACCACGGATTAACAAGTCACCAATGTACTCTTCCCCATAACGGTTTTCAGGAAGATATATTCTTTCAAAAGTGTCCTGAATGACGATGCTTCCATATTGGTCAAATACTCTCAAGACACCAAACAGTTGGCGACCATCGGTCATCATTACACACACTTTACCTATACAGCGACAAGTTGAGTTAGTTTACTTCATAAAGATGAAATATCCTTCTATAAGTGCTCGGGATACTCATAGACATAGACTTACGGTCAACATAACCAACAATAGCAGCAGCAGTGGTGAAGGAATAGTTCTCCAACACTAACCCACTAACTTCTCCTTCTGGTTCTTGCTTCTTTTGTTGTTCAACCTCTGGTGTTTTCTCCTCTGAGCTCATGTTTTGTGATTATGGGAGTTTATATATAACAAACGAGGCGGTTATACAGATTAAGTATGATACAAGGATAGTTGAAACCAGCAATCTCAATAACAACTTACCCGTTTTGTTCCATTCATCAAAGATGAAGCATCAACCAAAAGAGCATTGCACTTTGATCAACTAATTTTTCGCGAATATTCCCTCTTTTGGGGGTTTCTAGTCTTGTCACGTGATTTAGTGTTTCAAAAATTAAAAAAGAATGAAACGGACAGGAATTGAACCTGCAACCCTTCGATTGCACTATTCCAACTGGAGTCGAAAGCTCTACCATTGAGCCACCGCTTCACCTTCGAAAATTTTTGTAAAGGTTCTTTCCCAGCACTACAGAGTTAATGTTATTTACTTGTATCTTAAATTATCAGACTTATAGCATAATATCTGTGTAAATATAGATTATTTCGTCAAATAAGTCTATCTGTTTCATAAAATTCGAAAAATAATAATTATAAACGACTTTTCTTTACAATGTCTAAAAAAAGTATGGATTCATTTTACATCAGAAATTTTCTTATCAAAACTAAAATTTTATGGAAACAAAAAGTTGAGTTTATTAATTAACAGATTAACTATCAAGAAATTAAGACATTTAATGAGTTATATATATGTTTATATGTCTCTCAACATTTGCTAATACTATACTGACTTTTTGTTCTTAGCCAATTTTAAAGTATGAATTTAGTGATGTTCAATTCAAGGCGAGAACATCCGAACATCAAAGACTTGAATCTGGGGTCTTTGGCGTTGCATCAACGTGTTAGATTATACAGCTTTAAACCTCAATACAGTGAATATTTCAGCTACTCAAGCTATATCTGGACACAGAGAGTGAATTTTATATGTCTTTTGAAGACAAAATGATATATATATATAACCCCGTTAAATTAGAATATAAAACCTAATTATGCAAAATGATACCAGCGGTGTGGTGTTAACATGATGATGTCTTTACATGATCACACAATCTTTATCTTTTTTATCCTTTCTTGATTTCTTGCTCTTTAGATTTTCATTCTGACTGATAGATTTTGAATGCTTTATTGTTGCACTTTCCGGTGAACACAACTTTTGCAATTTGATTGCAGCCTTTTCATCACCTCTATCCCTAGCCATCTTGTACCAAGATTTAGCAGTTTCTAAATTGGCTTCACACCCAATTCCCTTTTCGTAGAAATGCCCCATAGTGTAGAGCGCCTTTGGAAGTTTCAAATTAGCAGCTGCTAAAGCCCATTGGAAGGCTTCGTTCTCATCTTTTGGTAAATTTGGTGGATTTCCAACCAAGTACCATGCACAGAGTGCCAACATTGATTCCGCATCACCACCCAGGGCTGCTTGAGAGTAATAGTGAATCGAAAGATCAGGGTCCTGAGGGACCACATCATCCCCCATTTCGTAAGCTTTACCTAATATGGCAGCGGACTTTACATGACCTAAGGATGCAGATTGAACGTAAAGTTCCATTGCATATTTATGGTCTGGGATAACGATATCTAGGAACCCTGCGTCTTGAATCTTTGCCAATTCATAAGGTGCTGCATTCGTCAATTCATTTGCCCTTGTAACTGCTCTTGTTAACCATTGGATACCGCTTCTCTTAACGTTGGTATTATCTGCAAATCCCATCTTTGAATAAAATGAGTACATACCCAATTTGTACATAGCAGCAGGATGGTTCTTAGCTGCGGCAAATTTAAGGAAGTCAATAGCCTTTCTTGAATCCCGTGTTGTTCCCAAACCTTCCTCATAACAATATGCGGTTCTATAGGCGGATTCGATATGACCATGCTTTGCAGCACCTTGAAACAGTGCAAATGCTTCCTTGTTATCAACTTTCCCCAGAGCACCTGAACTATAGGCATCTGCGAGTAAGTATTGTGCATCTGTATAGCCCTTATCCGATAATTTCTTCAAGTAATGTACTGCTTCTTTCAAGAACTGCTTCTTTATATCCCTTTCAGTGGTTGAAGCTTTATCACCATTGTTATCCGGAGCTTCATTTGGCTGTAACGTCAACGCGGTTTGTAACATGTACTGGGCATATTGGAACAAAACCTTTGGGTCGTTCGATTTCTTAACGTTCTTCCTGTACATTTCAATGGTCTTCATCCTTGGTAGTAGAGAAGATTGTGAGTTTTCACCCAAGTACTGTTTGATCAAGTTATGCGAAACGTCAGACATGCTTTCGTTTGTCAAGGTGAAATGTGTTGATTCGTTTCTATCCAAAAGGTATAGATGTGATAAATCAACAGACTTGGAAGCCCTTACATGCGATGGTTTACCTTGTTGATGTCGTTGTAAGTTTTGTGAGGATAAATCGGTACCGCTTGTTGACATTGGAGAGGACTCCCTAACAAAGTTCCCATTTGGAGTGTCAGTTAGTGGCATGCTGAAAGAACGAGCACCAACAGGTGTATCTGGAACTCTAGGCTGTTGTTGATAACCCTGGTCATTCAAGACATTGTCACCAACGTTGTTACGGTGAAACGAATCCGTTGAAGAGGCCCGAGATTTGGAGATACCCATGGAGAGTTGTGGTGGAGGAGCATACTTGTGTTGATTCTCCACGTAGTCTGGTTGATTCGATAGACGTGAAGCTTGTGCATTCACCGTATAGACATCTTTGTTGTTGCTACTGCCATTGACAACATCAGTGACACCGTGATACCGGGATTGTTGTTCCTTTTGTGCCATGGAATGAAAGCTTTGTGACTGTGGATACGGATCAACATGGACGCTCTCAAGAGCACTCTGTGAAGACGAATTGTAGTTTCTCATGCCCGGATTTGCACTCTTATAAGTTGCCCCAGAGGTTGTTGACGAGGACACATGCGATTCACCAAATGTAGGGGTATTTGTGTGGTCTAATGGACCTGTACGGATGAGGTTAACGTCCCTGTAAGGATGTGCGGAATGCGTGTTGGCCATGTCTCAGTTCGAGTCTTTCCTAATCTCCTCTTCTCAGCACAGCTTTCTTTGCTTAGCACGGAACAGCACAGACAACACTGTTGAATAATAAATACCCACAGTTTATTTAAACAAAATGATGTGGTTTATGTGTGAATCACCGAGGGCGGCGAGACAGAAATGTAAAGATGCAACGAACGATGAGCTCAAAGTCGATGGACTCAAAACGAGAAGAAACACACAACACGGGGGGGGGGTTGCTAACACAAAGAACGTAAACAGGGAAAGATGAGATATACCAAAATTTCTTTAAACAGAACAACAACAACAAAGAACGACAATCTCCTTTTTTTTCCTCCCTGTATGTCTTGTCCCTTTTCCTTTTTTACTTGTTTCTTTTTCCCGTATATTTTACGGTTTCGGTGGTTGTTTACAGCGATTTTTGTAGAGAGAGAGAGAGATATTTTAAGCGCAAAGTCTCTGCTCAAAACCAGTGTTTTTTTTTGTCTTTTGGCCCTTTTCTTCTCTTTTGAGACGCTTTTTTGCTTGCTTTTCTTATTTTTCTTGGTTTTCTGCTTGGTGTTGGGCTCCTTTTCCTGTGCGCGAGCGCGTGTTTGTGTGTGTTTGTGTGATGCGCTGAGAGAAACGCGCGCGTGTCTGTGTGCTACGCAGGTTGAAAAACTGAAAACAGGAGAAGATTTGGCCGTTGTGGCCATAATTTTAGACTTAAAATAGCCGGTGGGCAGGGGCGGGAGACTAAGTTATTGACGAGAGAGACAACGTTTTAGCAATGGTTTAAAGTTGTACAGTGTTGATCCTTTTGGCAGTCAATTGGCTTGTGGTGTAAAATGACGTTTTTTTGGTGATTCAAAAGGCCAAGCCAGTACACCGTGGGTGTGGTTTGTCTGTGAGTTCGGCTATATTTAGACTCTGTAATTAACTGCGGAATGAGTAACACATGGCTTGTATGCGTTAATTGCAAAGACTTAGGGTGTAACGTGTGATCACCTAAACTTGTTACGTATACTTTGTCATGCGGATGTCTGGGCAAGAGGAGCAGCTCTAATACTCTCGTATGTGTGCTCTCGTATTGTTGATCTTATACGCTTGCTCTTATATATCCACCCACAACAGGTTTACCCACAACAGGTTCACACACTGTTCATCAGATTGAACAATAATCCACCATTATCCGTAGCCGAAGTAACGACAACTTCCCAGTGGTTCCCACACAGATTCCAAACTCCAAAGAAAAAAATAACTACGTTGAGGGACTATTAGTCTCGTTTATGCACACAGACGCAATGTTGAGAACCTTCCATGCATATCAATACCGTAGGTTTTCTCACTCACGGGGGGGGGCATCAAATGTTCGCAGCTAAAAGAGACTTATGGTGATGAATCAAGGGCAAAGTCATCAGTAGTTGTGTTATTCCAGGCCCCAAGGTCTCTTTTCGCAACTTCTCTCTTTGAATAGTACTCCAGGTTTCTTCTCTTCGCTTCGATATACGTTGTAGATCTTGTCGAGTCCAAGGCAAGGAAAGGTTTACACCTTTTGAATAACGACACCTTAGAGAGACAGCTTTCACCTCGAGGTCTAACGAGACATTTCTTTGAATAGAAGCCATTCTTAACGAAATTATCAATGGCCTCATCGGGACAGCCTTCAATATGTACAAGACTCAAATTACTAGGAGGTTGATTCTCTTCAAACCTCTCCCAATCGTGATGTTTGCACGTCTTTAGGATCGCAAACTTGTGTATGGAACTATCGATCCCATTCTTGAGTCTATTATCAAAGCACCTCACCAGTGCTTCATCGTTACACCTGTCCCTGGGAAGCACTACAGAATGGATGAAAGTGTTTGAAGGATCGACAAATTGACTCACAAGGGCATTTAAAACTCCACAGTACTGCTTAATAACGAGTTTATCAGAACAACTCTTCGATAACGTCAGGGGAGAGTCCCTTCTTCCAGGTTTGGTCCTTACTTTCCCCTTTAGTACAAAACATTCACGGCCCCTAACAACACCACCTTCAAGGATATGGACTTTATCCCATTTGACATTGTCACCGTTATACTTGTCCTTATCCTCCAAAAAGAGCTCAAGCGAACAATCACCACATGGAGGTTCACTGATATAAAGAACTATCTTTAGTCCTTCCTTGAACTGAAATTTGAAACAACCATTGTGTGTGGAATCACACTTTTGTACAAACCCAGTAGTATCGTTATGGCATTGTTCAACTACAAACTTGTTGAATGCCCTTAACGCTAAGATCTCCGCATGACAGTCGTGTAGAACCTTCCCATGGACCTTAGACAACAATTTATCAGGAAGGGCCTTGACACCGGTGGTTACAACAACTGGATGGTACTCATCTGTCTCATCATCAACAATAACGATGCCCGATAATACTGTCCATTCCCTAACGTTACTTGGCTTCCGTATAGTGGGAACACCCTTTTTACAACGTTTAAAGGTTTCAATGATAGATGTGGCAACTCTATCAGGGTCAACCATTCGCCCGCAAGGTTCTGTATGTTGTTGAATCCTACGTAGAAGGTAGAGGAGGTTCATGTTGAGGGGGATCAGAAGTTTTTCGCCATGTTTACACGCCTGAAGTGCTATATCCGGGAGTTGAACTATACGAGCTCAGTGTGAGGGCTGATCCCGGTTAAATAAAACTTGCTATATATACTCTCCATTTATAGTACAAGTTATGAATTTCAGTTCTTATACAAATGACGCTTAATGTAGATCCATTTGATGTGATATTTCAGTGAGTGGATTAGTTTTACTCTCAGTATCGGCAATGTTGGCGTTGACGTCGATTGAGGACAATGGCATTTTCTTCTGAGAGTGTCCATCCAATTCATCTTGATGCTTTGCAATGATCTGTTGGCGTGATAATGCCCTTGGTAAGCTCTGCAGTGTAGGGACTGTGTTCTTTTGCCTTTTTGGAATAGGTTCTTCGTCTCTAGAGTACGCAACTTGATTGACATAATCGTTGAGATTATTGACATCGATACATGTTGAGTCTCTGTACGACTTCACGAAATCTTCTTGTCTGTTGAGATAAGTATCAACGACTTGTGTTTTTGAAGATTCGATAGCCTTACCAGATTTGATGAAGGCAGCTTGGATCTTTTTTAAGGATTCACCAATCATTGATTTCAATTTTAGAATCTCATCTTGTGTTACATTGCAAGAGCCATCAACAAGAGTACCGACCTTTGAAAGACATTCATCCAATGCCGTTGTTTTTGTTTGTAACTCCTGAGCAATATTCTCAAAGGACAAACATTGTTTATGAACAATATCAACAACTGCATTGTTAATTGGACCAAGATCCACTTTCATATTCTCTTCAATATCGCTCTTCAAGCTGGAGAAGCCATCCTCAACCTGGGTTTTTGATTCTAGATTGCTTGGTTTCCATTTATTTTCGATAAATTTCTCCAAATCACTTGTCATCTGAGATTGTCTTTCGGTAATGTAATCAAATTTAGGAATGAAAGAGCTCAACTGTTCATCAAATCTCTGTTGTGACTTTACATCGTGGGCACTTATGAGAGAAGATATCTGCGACATCAACTCACTCTGTGACCGTTTGCGGTTCTCCTTTTCAACTTCTTTCCATTTTTTGAACTCAAGAATCTCATCTTCGAGTTTTGAGCGTATCTCCTGGTTGAATTTATTTGTTGCTAGGGTCGCAGTAACAACAATATCATCTTTTTCTTCCAATATTTTTGTAACGTTCTTTAGATTCTCATCCACTTTGGATTTTAAAGTAACACTACCAGAGTCAAGAATTCCATCGATTTCCCCAATCTTTTTGTTAATATCCCCAGCCATATTCATGATGTCAGACCTTAAACTGGAGACTTCATTCGTGACTGAGTCATGCATTTCTTGATTCTGAAGCTTTGAGACGTCGATAAGGTCAGACACCTCTTTTGAACTGTTGATGAGCGTGTTCACTGAGGAACTAGCCAGAGACTCCATATCATGACCAATTTCCCTTATATCGTTACATTTCTTTTCAATCTTTGACTGATGCAACTTGATGAAGTTCCGAAAACCATCATTAAGCGCAGTTCCCAGTATCTTGTTATCATCGTATAAACGAGATGCATTTTCAGTGAAAACTTTCGTTTGGGAAATGATGTGTTTTTTAGACGTTTCCAAAGATGTCACATTTTTACCTTCGAGATCATTCTTTTTGGCAAGCCTGTCATGAAGCTCTTCTCTAATACTCATTGTTTCCTTTAGAGTAGAATTCACTAAGTTATATGCATCTTCCAGTTCCTTCTCTGTATCAATAAGGTTCTTATTCCAGAGTGCTTCAATCTTTAGTTCACGTTCAGTACTGGCCAATTTGGTAGAACATTCCTCAAGTTTCTCTATTGCAATTTTCTTATCTCTTTTGGAAATCTCAATTTCATTTTCCACCTCTTTGATGTATTCCATCTGATCTTCGAAATTCTTTTTTGACTTCCTGATCTTTTCCTCCAATACATCGATTCTGAGTTTTTGATCATCAACCTGATTCTTTCTATTTTCACTTTCCGATATGATCTTTTCCCAATGCTCATCTGAGACGTATATACCATTCTTATCCCTTGTTGCGTTCAAATCCTTCCGTAGTCTTTCAATTTCTTGAACGTATTCCTTAATCATCATCTTCTTCGACATGGTTTGATTCAGTTGTGGTTTGTTCTTGATACTCTTAGCTCTATTAGCATATTCTAACGTGCTAACAGTTTCATCCAATGATGCCTTTGATGATGAGATAGTAGCGATAATACACGTCTTTGTACGTCCTCCTAAAGAATCCTGTAAGAGCCTAGTCAATTTAGACTCTCTATACGGAATATGAGGTGATTGGTCAACAAGTGCGTTGATAACCCTTCCCAAAGTTAAAAGACTTTGATTGATCATTCCAGCTTCTCGAGCTCGTTTATTTTCCGCACCAGATCTGCTGATGTTCTCAGACCCTGCCAAGTCCACTAAATTCAATTTACCAATTTTGAGATATTCTTCACCTGAGATGGGATCGATCTCTTTCATATGAACAGTGATAGTGAACACACTATGAGACCTTGAAGATAAATCGTTACATTTTGTAGCAGCCACTTGTCTGTTATAAGATCCTCTTGTTAGTACATCCATACCTTCAGAGACACTTTTGATAAATACCTCCTCCATTCCTTGGACAACAATACTCTTTTTCTCAGGGTCGTCAAAGATTCTAACTTTCCTATCTTCAGAGTCCTTTGTCACGAGAAGATCCCTTAATTCTTCGTTATAGAGTTCGATGAAAGAAACCTTTACTATGAATTCAGAATTCTTCTCAAGAGTTCTGAACAAATCGAGTAAAGTTCTAGGGATTATACCAGCGTTCTCAGCAATTCTGTTGTTTGTCATTTGTATATCACCACTCATGGTGTGCGTCTTACCTGTACCAGTTTGACCATATGCAAAAACAGTACAGTTATAACCTTGAAGCATCTCCTGGAGCAACGGTTTTGCCACACCATCGTATATCATCTCTTGGTCACTTTCAGGACCAAAGACCCTATCGAAAGTATACGTCTTTTCCCTTGTACTTTTGACAATCACCTCTCTCTTCATATGCCCATTTGTAGAGATCACCTTGCCAGCGTTTTCGTCAAGCTCCCTTTCATTCAAAGATCTGCATCTCACATACACAGATATATTCGATTCTTGATCAGAGGCCAAGGTTGAAGACTTTTGGTTGGACGAAACGGTCTTTTGAGCATATGTCTTTGATTTTGAAGGAGACGAAGTTGCAATCGATGCCCGTGAATTTTTACCCATAGCCAACTGAGAAAGATGCGGTTTTGTATCAAACGACAACCTTGGACGCTTCATCTGTTGGTTATTAGACATCTTTGAGCTGAGTAGAGACAACGGTGATGAACTGAGGGTTTGTTTGTTTACTTTGTTATTTTTGTTGTTTTGTGGTGCGCGCAGGAAATCAAAACACGGAAGCACTGGTAGGAGCCACATTTGCATCACCACAACAACTCACACACACGTTTGAGAAACAGGTATAATAACCACTAACAATTCATCTAAATGACATTGTCGAACAAGCACTGGGTTCACTTACCTGATATTATTATAGTGCACTATGGACTATATATGCTAAACCTTTGATGCCCTGAAAGATAATGCCAAAGCTAGAGAATCCAGATACGTCTGATGTTTCGTCTTTTGTTGAAGCAGATAGACGTACTTTTCAGTCCAGTTATTCATAACCGTGTTGAAGCGATCTTCTATACTTTCCTTCTTCCCCCAAGTCTGTTCAATCTTTTCCTTCAATGCGAGATGTTCGTTCAGCGATTGTGTTATACTATCAACGTACTTCTTCATGCTTGAGAATTGATCTTTCAAAGATAACGAGGAAGGTATGAAGGATGATTCTATGGACAAGAGACATTCCCAGTTATCAATTTGAACTCTTTGTAACGATTCGACATCCATTTGAAGAACCTCTGGACTCCATCCGTACTCTTGATTTGTTACTATATCGTTATCGGAAGTTGGTATTGAAGTTATTCTTGCAGCCCAAAAATTGCAAGTTTCAATGTAATTATGAGCAACTTGAAGACTTGGTGCGTAGTAGACGATCTTCTTGTCACCACTATAGTCATTAGTGAGTAAGTTTGGAATAGTCAATGTCCAAGCAACTCCATTCGTCTTTGAGTTTACGTTTGAAATGACGTTCTCACCAATAAGAGATGCGACTGCAGAGTATAAATTGTAAGTGATGATGGTACTTACAAATTCGTTAGATTTGGTTCTGATGAAGTTCTTCCGATCAGATGAGGACCCAAAGGAGTACTGTTTCAAAAGCCCTTTGGATATAACCACTATACTCTGTTTCCAATCTTTCTCGTTGTAGATGTCCAGCTCAGATGAAAATTTCCCCCTGGAGTTGTTGTTCAACCAGCCAAACAGTCCAGATTTCTTACGTTTAATATTCTGTTGTGGTTCACATTTTATCAACCCTTCCATTGCCCATGGTGGTCCATATGATTCTAGTTCATCGTCATATTCATCCTTCATGTAATCCACTTCATAATTTGAATCATTTGTCTCTGTAAGTGAGCTGATATTGCGTAACGACGGAGAAAATGAGACTGTAGATCCAATGGACGATAATCTGTTCGTACTCTTTGAAAT
The DNA here is from genome assembly GCA_030569715.1 of Williopsis samutprakarnensis. NCBI lineage: Eukaryota > Fungi > Ascomycota > Saccharomycetes > Phaffomycetales > Wickerhamomycetaceae > Williopsis > Williopsis samutprakarnensis. Next base: position 51,738 of record JAJMLQ010000012.1, read on the forward strand.
CAACGACACATTTGAAAAGTGTCTCTGATTGTTACTATTATTACCATAATTGCTGCTGTTGCTGTGAGCATTATCGGTATTCGAATTCGAAAACAGCCTTCTGCTACTCTTTCGGCTTGCAAACTTCTGGTGTGGCAGAGTGTTCAGGAGTTCTAATTTCTGTTGAGATATATCATCATAAAATGCCCGCAGCGTTTCTATAAGTGTATCATCATCTGTAACTGCAGAGTTCTCCTCTTTTATGGCAAACAGTGTATTTGTCACGAATTCATCCTTTGAGAATCGAGTCTCTTGGTTCTGATCGTTATACAGATCAGAATTCAAGATGAACAACGAGAAGCAAACGATATGCACACTCTTATAATCACCTAGTTGATTTTGAGGATGTGATTGGCACCAGCTTATCGCAAACACTTCTAAAATTTGATCAATTTGAGACGCTTCTCCAATTAGATACAGCTTTGAGCAGAGTAACCTCAGCGCTTGAACCAAGGCCTCTGGCCATTTGTCAAACAGTTTCATGAATTCTTCACATAGTTTATAATTCCACTGTTCATTTGTACCCAGTACTGCAGCGTACTTCGGTGCTGGTACCTCATTATACGTCAGATTGAACATTTCCTTAGCAATTTGCTTCAAAGATTGGTCTTGCAACCCATCCTCGGCCTCTTCTCTCTCAGGGTCCTCATTAATCACATCGGTTGAGACGTTGTGACCAGATTTCCTATGGACTCCTGCAGAGAGTCCATCGCTATTCGATTCATCTTTGTAAATCTCATTGATGTTCTGTAATTGAGGTGAAGGCCGTAGCATATCCAACATCCGATTACTGGACTCCTTATCTCTCACACCAATACACGATTCAAACCTATCCAATTGATCGTAGAAATATTTCCTCAATTCCTCTGTAGAATTATGTCCGCTCTGGCTGGTATAACCTACAAGTAATGTATCGGAGTTTGTATCTGTATCTGCCTTGCACTTTGTATTCGTATCACCAGCTTGAGACTTCCTATCGTGAAGTGAGCGTTAGTCGTCTTTGTATGTTACCAAGATGTCAGTTGTGATATTCTCCAGTCTTCCCGTCCTCGAGAATGAGCCGCCTTGTACGCAGAGGTTGTTCAGTAGATGGAGAGCAAAGTAAACAAGTCGTCTCGGTAAGCCATAAATTGTTAGCAAAATAGGTGGAAAACGGCCCAAGCCGAAAAAAATTATAAACCTGCCAAAAATTTGGCAGCAGAAAGCGCGGGGGGGGGCGAGCCAGCCGGAGCAAGCACACACGCACAAACAAAGAAGTCATTGAAGTAAATAACAGGTGGAATATTACACTGGAACGATGTTAGAATTGAAGACTCACATTTGTTAGGGTTGTAATCTGAGTGCAATTGATTGTGTTTTACTGATTCTGATGGCTTAAAATAGCTCCTGAAGGTGGAAAAGTAACCAAAGATACTTTGTGCTGCTTTATGGCTTAGATATATATATGCGTTCCAGAGGTGAATGTCTGTTAACGGTTAGTGTGTGAATGTGTATGTGTATGTGTGTATGTATGTGTGTATGCCATGCCTGTCACTCTGCAAGAGTCGGGTAGTAATTTTTAATTTCTGCTTACTTCTTCTGAGGTTTGGATAGATACCTCGAACAGTACAAGGTGGGTGGATAAGTGGACACCACATGGAGTATTGTGTGCCTTGTAGAATTCCTCTATGTAATGGCATTGGCCGTTTCTAAGCATTGGTCTGAATGGTGATCTTTTAAGGCAAATTTCTTAGATTATAGCATAGATATGTGAGTTTACAATGGGTTTTGGCTTTCCCCTCTAATCCTTTCAACCACTGATAGCTTGAGTTCGAGAGGAAGTTGAGAGTTTGCACCCAATGGTTAACGTGTGCATCTGAGACAACATACACCATTACACTCAGCCATGGGTTAATCTCACATAAGTTTCACAGATAACCTGCAAAAGCACACCATGGGGCCGTCGTACCGAGGAGAAGCCGTATATATCCTTTAGGATTGAAACAAGCACTGCTGAAATACCAGAAAAAATAAGTCTAAACATCCACTTATTCCAAGAAACGTTTACCTAAATGAAATGAAGCCAAACACGCAAACGCGAAAAATGAGGCGCGAAACAGCCCTGATCACGTGATAAAGCAGTCACGAAAAATCACGCGTACCGAAAACGTCCAAATCAAAACAAACACAATCTGAAATCAGTGGCGAAAAAAAGAGAAGAAGCAAGTAGAGAACATAACTTATCAATAAAACATAAGCACTTTGATCCAGTTCACATATCAAAAGAAGTGAAAGATGACGGCTACACAGGATGAACCACAAGCGCCTACAATCGAAGAAGAACAGGTGATGCAAGTTGATGAGGAAGATGAAGAAGCATATGGCCCAATACCTATTGCAAAGCTTGAGGTATGACGTTTTCCCTATTTGCTTATATTCCCAGATCCCATATATACTGACTTATAAAAGGGTAATGGTATCACTTCCGGTGATGTTAGGAAACTCATGGAGGCCGGTTATAACACGGTGGAGGCCATTGCCTATACGTACGTGATTGATTTGTTTGCTTTTGCTCAAGCTAAGATCCTTATATACTAACTGTTATTCTGAAGTCCAAAGAGAGCACTCCTTACTGTTAAGGGTATATCCGAAGCAAAGGCTGATAAGCTTCTAACGGAGGCATCAAAACTGGTCCCTATGGGATTTACAACCGCTTCTGAATTCCATCATAGACGGTCGGAGTTGATTTGTCTCACCACGGGCTCTAAGCAGTTGGACACACTATTAGGAGGTGGTATCGAAACTGGATCGATAACGGAAATCTTTGGTGAGTTTAGAACTGGTAAATCTCAACTCTGTCATACTTTGGCTGTCACGTGTCAATTGCCTATCGATATGGGTGGTGGTGAAGGTAAATGCCTCTATATCGACACGGAGGGGACCTTTAGACCGGTTAGATTGGTCTCTATTGCAAGAAGGTATGGATTGAACGAAGATGACGCGCTAGATAACGTTGCGTATGCCCGTGCTTATAATGCTGATCATCAACTTAGCTTGTTGAACCAAGCAGCAGCCATGATGGCAGAGTCGAGATTCTCCTTGTTAATTGTCGATTCCATCATGGCATTGTACAGAACCGATTACGCAGGTAGAGGTGAACTCTCAGCAAGACAGATGCACGTTGCTAAATATATGAGAACTTTACAGAGACTGGCTGACGAGTTTGGAATAGCAGTGGTTATCACTAACCAGGTTGTTGCACAGGTTGATGGTGGTATGATGTTTAATCCAGATCCAAAGAAGCCGATTGGTGGTAATATCATTGCTCACTCTTCAACTACAAGACTGAGTCTTAGAAAGGGTAAAGGTGAACAGAGAATCTGTAAAATTTATGATTCGCCTTGCTTGCCAGAAAGCGAAACAGTCTTTGCGATATATGAAGATGGTATTGGCGATCCTAGAGATGACGATGATTAGACATCCTCCATTTTGCTTTCTTTCTTGTTCTTCTTTTAAATTGTTTTCAGCTCTCCTTTCAGGTCTCTTCAGTTATCATATTCATATACCCACAGCTGTTAGGTTAGTACATCCATGTATCAAATACATAAATCACTAATTCGTTATTCTATTACACATCATTTGTATACAGAAAAGACACACAAAACAAAAGAATCAAACACAAGACATGGAATCATCAATAATTCGTTAAAATTCAGGGGCCATGTTCATGTCAAACCAACCAAGGAAATCATCGTTTCCCTCCATCCAACCAGCACCTTGTTGCTGAAAGAAGTTATCAAAATCTGCCCTTGAACCCACGCTAGTACCGTTTTGCAAATCGAAGTTAACAGCAGTTGGAGATGGAACACCGCCTAAACCAAAATCATAATTGGTGGGAACAGCAGGGACAGGTTGACCCAAAGATGCTCCAGGAGCAGCAGGGTTTGGAGACTGTTGAGCCTGGGCCAATCTGTTGTTACTTGCAATACGTCTCAGATCTCCACCGTAAGTCACAGGTGTTCCATTATTGGAAGCGTTTACAGCTGGTGCATTTGCCGGAATGGATCCCGTAGATTCCAACATAGAGACCGGGATACCTTTAATCTCTGTAGGTTTAGTCAATCCAGCAGCTGTGGCATCGGCTGTAGCACTTGTCATAGCATTCTCAGTAGGAACAAGAGTCGTGATTGTAGTGCCTCCAGGTGTCGTAGTGGTGATTGTTTGGAAATCATCCTTATTGATCTGGTTGTAGAATGGTAAAGGAACTGGACGTTTTTTATCACTGAAATCTGGAGAATGCTTTTTACCCTCCTTTTGTTCTTCTAAAGTAAGTCTTCTTGCTTCATGGACACAGTAGACTAAATCATAGAACAGCGATCCTGTCAGATGGGATCTCATCTTGGTGATGATACCTTCGTGGTCGACAAATAATTCTGGATGGGTGAAAAGTACGTAATTCAATTTCTCTAGAACCTGTGCAGTTCTTGAAATATCATTTTCAACATTTTTCCATGCTGATAACTGATTTCTGAACAATCTGTGGACAGTAACAATGGATTGTCTTGCAGAGTCAATATACTTATCCAACAACAGTGGAGTGAGGTGGAGTTTAAACAAGACAAACGCAGAATATGTGATTGCCTGTCTAATATAGATAGGCAACTCAATCAAATTCTTACTCTCCAAAAGTTTTGAAACCAGTGTAACAACCCTTGTTGCGGATATATAGGCCACTGTAACGTATTTGGTTTGGTCCTCAGTAGGTGTTTCTGGTAAAAATGCAAAACAACAAACTGTCAATTTGACATACAGGTAATAAATCTCCACGGATATGTCATCAACCTCCAGTTTAAACACAAGTCTCTCAAGTTCTCTTTCCAAAATTGCCAAAGAACCTGCCCTATTTCTAGCTTCCATCAATCCATCTGGACTAGTAACACTTGATCCCATAACATTAACCAATTTAGCTTGGAAAATTGACAGAGATATCAACGATCTAAAGTTTTTTGGTAAATTTTTATCAATTCTTGCATTTTCAACGAGGTAATCCGTTTGTGTGGATGGTGGTATACCTAGTTGTGAAGACCAGAATAATTCACTGAAAAAGATACCCAACCATGTCCTTGTTCTCCACTTTTCAGCATCTTGTAATGATACTTGAGTTCTTGAGAATTCACTCATGAATTTACCTCTGTGCAAACCTAGTTGATAACCTAGGCTTTTTGCAAGACCCACAAATCTATAGGAACAATCGTCCAAAACTTTTGCATTAGGCAATGGCCACATACACAGTATCAACAAAGCCTGTGAGATATGGGTCGATCTTGGTGTTCTTATCCAACAAGTTTCTATGGCCAGTTGTTTGATTAACGATGATAACTTGTTGTAAAGAGTTGGTTCAGGATCTGATAAACATGCAGTGAGACAAACCGTCCAAAATAAGAGTTGTGATTGGGCGTATAGTTCTGAAGCACTCTTTGAAGACATGATTGGGAAAAATGGCAAATAGTCATTAACAAACCTATCGTGTAGTTCATTAGCCTTACTCAAGGGTAAATTGACATCACCCAACACAAATTCGGCTATATTGGAGCCTGTTGAGACCCCAGACCGTTGGGAAACAGGAGAATTATGCGACGTCTCAGTACCAAGAGTCACTGGGGAGTTACCTCGTACAGACATTTCCAAATAAGGGGGAAGATCTTTATGGTCACTATTTGCCGGTGTAGAATCGTTCAAGAGCTGTGGAATGGAATTTGGAGATGCAGATTGTCTTGGGTTTGAATCAGATCTTCTATCCATGAGTAGATGAGGTTCCCTGGTCAATACCGTCTTTGCAGACATTAAAGGGGATCCTGAGCCTTCCTGAGAATGAGCATTCAAAGGGGAAGATATCTGTGGAGTATGGTCATTCTGAAGGAGTTGTTTTGCAATTTGTTGGTTTGCTAATGCTTGTGCAATCAAAGATTCGTTTCTTTGGAGGTATTCAATCTTGAGCTTTAACTCATCAACGTCATTTCTCAAGCTTTGAATTTGAGAACCTTTACGAGGCCTAAACTGTGGATCAATTTCACATTGTAATCCCATCTTTTCACACCGTGCACAAGCTGCTGGAAATCTTTCTGAAGCATTGCACTTGATTTTGTGTTGACGACAATGCGTACATGATGTCACAGGTCTGTGACCAGCGTTCTGTTGATGCGAGGAGCCCTTATTCTGCTGCTGATGTTGTTGTTGCAGTTGTTGTAATTGCTGTAGTTGTTGTTGTTGTTGTTGTTGTTGTTGTTGTTGTTGTTGCTGATGCTGTTGTTCTGCTCCCGGGGAACGAGCTGCTACATTTGCAAGCGTATTGAGCTTATCCTCCTGGCTCTTAACCACCGTTGGCTTCTTCGTCTGCTGACTGCTTAAAGAAGTACCAGAATCAGTCGAAGCCCGTTTCTTTGGCGCTAACGGCATCCCGGATTTCGATCGTCCAGACGGTTGTGGTTGTATAGGCACCTGCTGTATCTGCTGTTGCTGCTGTTGTTGTTGTTGTTGTTGCTGCTGCTGCTGCTGTTGTTGTTGTTGTTGTGGTTGTATGGGCTGTAACCCCCTTTGTTGTAACGACGGCAGAGATGGATGGCTAAACACCGAAGATTTGGAAGGCATATTGAGCCTATTGGCATAGTTATTGGTATCTGTGAAGTTGTCACTCATATTCTTGTTGTACTTTATACGTAACAAGCTCCCCTCTCTCTCCTTAACATTAAACTATCACAATAACACACAAATTCACACACTAAAGCAATAATTTTTTTTAACAACCAAACAAGTTTGTAGTTCCTAACTTGTTTATTATGTTTTGGCCTGTTGATTGGACGTGCTTTTTATTTTTTTTTGGTTTTATTTTCTCGATCGTTTTTGTGTTAGCTTTTTGTGTGTGTGTGTGTGTGTGATTTTTTAATTTTAATTTTTCATTTCTCAGTGACGTTCGCTTTCCCCCCCCCTTTGTTCCCAAAGTAGAAAAAATTGACGGTTTTCAAATGTCCGGGGTTGGCCAATCAAGCTACGTATAAAGGAACTGAATAATGATTTTATATAGAGGAGGGATAGGATAATTTTAATGACTAAGACGTCAATCGTTAAACAGTGCATGTGTGGGTGATTGTGTTTAAGCGTTTATCAATAGCTGGACGACTACCTAACACCGAGGGGATAATACGGGAAATGTATGGGCTCTGAGTGTAACTTCCTCCACTGATCGCGGCAAAATGTGGATATGTACGGAATGGCTGTAGTTTCTCTTTTCGAGCCCTGTGGCTGCTATGTATGTCTGTTGTGTGCGTACCCGTTGGAGATGTCCTGGCTGCCATTTGAACACCCTTCCATGCGAGGTTTGTTGTTTGAAACTGTCGTGTTCAAGCCACACATTCCGCTGTACTTTCCTGGTAGAAAACGCAGGACAAATAGAGATTTATACAGTAGAGCCTCGTGTGTTTGAGGGAGGGGTTCCATGTTGGTTGTTTGTGTCATTCGCAAATTACAGAGAGTCTTCACAGTCTACACGATGAGAGTATACAGAATATGCGTGCACATTGAAGATAAACAAGAATCCAGTCTATATTTACCTTATTTTCCGTCCCGGTCATGAGCATGGGGGTTAAGTGATGATTATCATGGCATCGATAGACACACAGCTTAAACCTTGGTGTAACGCAAGTATGGCTTGACCTCGTCAAACTCACCAAACTTCTTCTTAGCATCCTCGTTACTGACAGTTGGTGGGATGATGACATCCTTACCAGCGGTCCAGTCAATTGGGGTGACAACACCCTTCTTGTCAGCCAATTGCAAGGCATCGATGACTCTCAAAACCTCAGCAGAGTTACGACCACAGGATGGAGGATAAGTGAATGTGATTCTGATCTTCTTGTTTGGGTCAATGACGTAGACAGATCTGATGGTTTGAACAATACCACCGTTCAAGTTCTTGAAACCTTCTTCATCAACCATGTCGTACAAGAAGGAAACCTCTCTGTCAGTGTCAGCAATGATTGGGAAGGAGAAAGTCTTTAAACCAGGGGTGATATCCTCAATGTCCTTGATCCAGGCCTTGTGGGAGTCGACGCTCTCAGCGGACAAACCAATCAACTTGACGTTTCTCTTGGAGAACTCATCCTTCAAGGCAGCAAAGGCACCCAACTCGGTGGTACAAACTGGGGTGAAATCAGCTGGATGAGAGAAGAAGACAGTCCAGGAATCACCAATCCACTTGTGGAACTCAATTGGACCTTCAGTGGTGTCAACCTTGAAATCTGGAGCAGTAGAACCAATTCTCAATCTTGGTTGATCTTCTTGCTTAAAAGTTCTAACACCTCTAGCAAAAGCAGGTGTTTGATAGGCAAGACGAGTGTTAACCTTAGTAGAGGAGAGAGTAGATCTCAACAAAGAACGAGAAAGCATTTTGATTAAGCGAAGAGGGGTTGAGTTGAAAAGAATCAGAGGAAAGAAGAAGAAATGAGAGAAATTCCAAAAAAAATTTCCAACTTGGTATAAAAAATCGCCATTAGGGACACTTTTCCAGTGTTTGATGTGAGATTGTCATCTGTGGAAGAATTATAGCGTAAGTTCACGTGCCACAGGAGAAAAAAGGTTTCAGCCTGCAGCTTTGTTTTAATTCGGGAGTAGCCACAAGAGGAATTAGCCTCATAATACGCCACATTCGCGCCACAAGTTTCAGAGCCCACTAGCGCATGACTATGATGATTAGAAAGTGCATCAAACCCCCATTTTATTACTCTTTCCTCATATACCGACAATTGAGACGTTCTAGAATATGGCAACAATTAGTTGATGTACTTATATATCTCATAGTAGTGGAAGCCAGTGGTCTAGGTCTATCGATATGTCTTAGAGACTGCGGGACGGGATAGATCCATATGACGATGATCATACATCGATTCTTCACTATATAGCTGTATTCTTGATTTAGGATTGTATCCACAGTTCAATAATTAAGTTGAAATACCAGTGAATATTCTTCTCCAAAACTTTTCATCGAATTGAAAGTGATGGTTTGGTGAAGAAACGCCTCTCCAATATTTCTGAACAAGGTCAGAAAGCCACACGCACGTTTGACACAAAAAAAGCTGACAAAACCCGGTTCGCGCACTGATACAAGTTCCGACTTCTCTTCGGAATTTTCTTCATCAGGGTAATCAATTTGAGCGCGAAGCTGTGTTGGTGAGGTTTGTTTTGAAGGCGAACTTTCAAAGTTGAAGCCATTTGTACGTAAACAGTGGGTATCGACTGGTTTAATACACAGATTTATAGATATATCCAATATCCCAATATGTCAGATCCAAGTTCATTGAATGGTACGTGTCACAATTGTGTTGTTTCGGAATTTGGCTCCCTCCATGTTAACGTTGTATACAATTAATGGGATGGTGGAGTGCCCTGTGTTGTCAACATTGCCACTCTGGAAGATGAGCACTTGTTCCATATGATTATATCCATTTGTTAATTTGTCGAATTGAAACCAGGAGTGACTATACTAACACATACAATTCATGCAGGTGGTTCTGTTGTAGCCATGGTTGGTAAAGACTGTGTGGCAATCGCAAGTGATCTTCGTCTTGGACAACAGTCACTTGGTCTTTCGAATAAGTTTGAGAAAGTTTACCAATACGGTAATGTGTTTCTTGGGTTAACAGGATTAGCAACAGATGCACAAACGCTTTCCGAAGTGTTCAGACAGAAGACAAATCTGTACAAACTTAGAGAAGAGAGAGCTATTGAACCAGAGTCATTTGCCAATTTGGTTTCATCCACATTATACCAAAAGAGATTTGGTCCATACTTCATCGGCCCAGTGGTTGCAGGTATAAATTCTATCACTGAGAAGCCATTCATCTGTGGATTCGATCTGATTGGATGTATCGATTTTGCTAAAGATTTCATTGTTAGTGGAACAGCATCGGATCAACTCTTTGGTATGTGTGAATCTCTATACGAACCTGATCTCGAGCCAGAAGATCTGTTTGAAACCATCTCACAAGCGTTGCTGAATGCATGTGACCGTGATGCTCTCTCGGGATGGGGTGCTGTTGTATACATCATCACAAAGGATAAAGTGATCAAGCGGTATCTCAAGTCACGCCAGGATTAGAAAGGAAAACAAAACGAATCGCAGGTAACATGTCGTAATAAAACCGATACACGGTGTAGTCAACGATGACAACAATGTAAAATTATCTATGTACACAATTTATCTCCACATCTGGACATCATATTCCCCACTCATTTCTCTGCCTTTTTGGCCTGCTCTCTCTCCAGAAGTTTCAACAAGAATTGGTCTTCCCCGTATTCGTCGTCTTTGAGCTTTTCCCATTTCTTCTTCATCTCCTTCCCCTTCTCCTGCTTCTTCACAATCTGTAAGTTCTGCGAGTGCATTCTTGCCTCATGGAGACACGCCGAAAGCGCCTCCTTCTCATTATTACACACACCAAACGCCCTTTCAATAAACGGTCTTTGATGACACTTTTCTAGCGCTTCAATAAAATCAGCACATGCTGTTCAGAAACAATCGTTAGTAACAAAGATCAAAAGGTTAGTCAACTGTGATATCACCAACGTACAGATAAATCTTGGAGAGTCCAACTGTGGATGCATCGTATTGTTTCTAAGTCTTAACCGATAAGGAGATGGAGAGATAGAGAAAGAGAGAAAAAACAAAAAGTATCACGAGAAGAAAATAAAGCCCGAGAACTGTCTTTGTGGATCTTTTCCTTTTTGTGTTTTGTGTTTTTGTGTCCCTCCAGGGATTATAGTGCAACGTAAGCCGGGTAACAGATAACACCTAACCGCCGATGCGCCGGAAATCCGGCTTTTCTTATACCCTCGGAGATTACCTCTTTCAGAACTAGTCACAACGGTTTTACTCGAGATGGTCTCAACGACTAATCCATAGCAATACTGGATACAACAGCAAGGGATTTTTAGTGGGAGAAAGATGAGTTTACAACAGGTTAATGTACCAGTGGAGGTATCGAAGATCTCGGTCAAGTACAAAGAGAGAAGAAGAAAACAGATGATGGCGTTCTTTGGAGCCACCGCCACTACTCTTCTCTTTGCGCGCCTGGCGTACAGAGGTGTTCAATCAAGAAGATGTGAGTAGTACATAAGCATTGTGTGGACAAACGTTTCCAATGATGACTAACACCATGGGTTTCATAGACATTCCGCAACTGTTCAACGCAAACCATATCCCACCGGCATTTTCTTTCCAGAGAGATGCCATCTTGGCTGTAACTCACGCTACTTGTCTGGCCACTTCAGGCTTTGCAATGGCCATCACAGGCGTCTGTTGGACGTGGGACGTTAGTACGCCAAAGGAGTTTGGATTTAAAGTAAAAAGATTACTCGGTGGCGATGTAAACGAGCAGAAACTTAGCGAAACGCCTATGGATGAAGAGTCGCTTACGGTCCAAGATGCCATCAACAGAATTATGAATGGTGAGGACATCACAGAGGGTTTAGATAAGGAGCTCTCTGAATGATTCAGGTCCTTGGAGCAGGGCGGCTTGCGCAATAGCCGCCCAATACCTGATGATCTTGTATATATATATACTTGTGTAGATGATAACGGCGGATTTTGTTCAGCTTATTGAAGCAGAAACTGTAGACGTGTTAAACATGGTTTCGAATCCTTGCGCCGTGCTGATAGCTGACGTGGTCACATGGCGTAAAAGAACAACAACGACTTTCCGCCACTTCAAATCAAAACAACCAGCTTTGGCAAAAGGTTGAACAGTTATTCGTATAAAAGGTTGCTCAGTACATGCCATCGTTCTACAACAAGTCAGTCGAAGAGTCCTTGAAGTTGTTGGACTCCAAAAAGTCCGGCCTCTCTTCAAGAGAGGCTCAAAAGAGATTAGAAGAGTATGGACCAAATGGACTCCCAAAGGAACCATCAACTTCCCTGTGGAAGCTCATCTTGGGCCAGTTTGAAGATCAATTGACGTTGATCCTGTTGGGCTCAGCCGTCGTGTCCTTTGTGTTGGCTTTGACAGAGGGCGAGTTCTCATGGTTGAGCATGGTGGACCCGTTGGTGATTCTCACCATCCTTATCTTGAATGCCATAGTTGGTGTTCAACAGGAGAGTTCTGCTGAATCTGCTATCAGTGCACTGAACGAGTATACATCGTCGTATGCTCGAGTTAGACGTGATGGCAAACTGACCCGTGTCAAGCAGGAAGAGTTGGTTCCCGGTGATGTTATTGACGTTAGCGTTGGCGATGTTGTTCCAGCAGATGCCAGAATCGTTAAGATCTTGTCACAGACGTTGAAAGTGGATCAATCGATTCTAACCGGTGAGTCTGAATCAGTGATCAAATCAGCGGAGACCGTGGAGTTGCCAAATGCCGTGAAACAAGAACAGTCAAACATTGTATTCTCAGGTACAACAGTTGTTGGTGGTAATGCTCGAGTCGTCGTCACTCATACTGGTGAGAGAACTGCAATTGGCGATATATACACAGATCTAACGTCCCAGATCTCTCAACCAACGCCTTTGAAGGAGAAATTGGATGACTTTGGTGATATGCTGGCAAAGTTCATCACAGTGATTTGTATTGCCGTCTGGGTCATCAACTTCAACAATTTCAATGATCCAGTTCATGGTGGATACCTCAAAGGTGCCATATATTACTTCAAAATTGCAGTGGCTTTGGCTGTGGCTGCAATCCCTGAAGGGTTGAGCGTCGTGATTACAACTTGTTTGGCTCTTGGTACAAAGAAAATGGCCAAACAAGACGCCATTGTTAGAACGTTGTCATCTGTAGAGACATTGGGATCTACAAATGTCATTTGTTCTGATAAGACTGGTACTTTGACGACAAATCAAATGGTGGTCCGCAACATTGTCTTCTTTAACAGCGGAGACGAGCTGACCACTTTGTCCGTCTCTGGCCATTCTTTCAATCCAAGAGGCATAGTTCTCGATGAGAATGATTATGAAGTTTCCTTGCCTGATACTGACTTTTCAGTGTTGCATAAGGTTGTCCAAGTATGTGCCCTCTGTAACGATTCGTTTTTCCTTCAAGTGGGACCAGATAACTGGAAGGCTGGTGGTGAGCCAACAGAAGCTGCTTTGAAAGTGTTTGTTGAGAAGCTTTCTCCAGATGCACAGTTTGAGTCCACTAGTTCGAATACTCCGATATGTGATCTCTATGATGAACAGTACCCACGGGTCCGGACCTATGAATTCACAAGAGATCGTAAGTCCATGTCCGTGTTGGTGGATTCATCAAATGGACCAGAGTTGTTAGTCAAAGGTGCACCTGAATCCATTCTTGCCCGCTCAACAAAGATGCTTACTCAGACAGAAAATGGTACTTTGACCATTGAACCACTGAGCAGAGCAAATGAATTGGCACTTGCTTCAAAGATTGAGGAATTGGCCAGCGAAGGATACAGAATCATTGCACTTGCCTATAAGGATGGTCTGGATCTTCAAATGACCCAGGTTGCAACCACATCGGAGCATTATGAGCTTTTGGAGTCAGATTTGATCTTTGTTGGATTTGCAGCCTTGATTGATCCACCTCGTCCAGAGGTTATTAAGTCCATTCAGGACTGCAAGAGTGCTGGTATCAGAGTTATCATGGTCACTGGTGATTCCCCAATAACAGCTGAGAATATCGCTAAGCAGATTGGAATTCTTGATGAGGATCAAGATAGTGATGGCCTTGTCCTAACTGGCAGACAGTTTAATGAACTTAGTGAAGAAGAGAAGAGTAGAGCAGTTGACAACGTAAAGGTGTTTGCACGTGTTGAACCATCACACAAATCATTCCTTGTTGATCTGTTACAACGAAATGGTAATATTGTTGCTATGACTGGTGATGGTGTAAATGATGCTCCTGCACTCAAGAAAGCCGATATTGGTGTCGCCATGGGATCTGGTACTGATGTTGCAAGGTTAGCTTCCGATTTAGTCTTGCAAGATGACAACTTCTCAACGATTGTGACTGCAGTCAAAGAAGGACGTTTGATCTACAACAACACAAGGCAATTTATTCGTTACTTGATCTCTTCCAATATTGGTGAAGTTGTCTCTATTTTCTTAACTGCTGCACTCGGATTACCAGAAGCATTGGTTCCTGTTCAACTCCTCTGGGTCAACTTGGTGACAGATGGTTTACCAGCATCTGCGTTGGGGTTCAATCCTCCTGACCGTAATATCATGTCCAAACCCCCAAAGTCCAGGAATGATCCTCTTGTCAGTGGCTGGCTTTTGTTCAGATATATTGTTGTGGGATCCTACGTCGGTATTGCAACAGTTGCAGGTTATGTTTGGTATTTCGTACTGTATCAAGATGGTCCTCTGATCTCCTACAATCAACTCTCTCATTTCCACCATTGTTCTTCAGAATTCCCTGAGATTGGATGTCAAATGTTCCAAAACTTCCACTCAATCAAGGCATCAACAATTTCCTTATCAATTTTAGTTGTTGTTGAGATGCTGAACGCCATGAATAACCTTTCAGAGACTGATAGCTTATTGACCTTCCCACTTTGGAACAATGTCCACTTAATATTTGCTATTCTACTTTCCATGGTTTTGCACTTTGTCATCCTTTACGTCCCTTGGTTCTCTAACCTCTTCAATGTTCTTCCCCTTAATGGAGATGAGTGGGTTGCAATCATTGCTCTTTCTCTTCCTGTGATTGCCATTGATGAAATGTTTAAATTTTACGATATGTGGTTCCCAACTGCTCCGTCTCAAGCTGTTGATAGGAATGAAAAGATTAAAAACGACTGATACACTTATACACTTCTTTTTTATATTCTCATTAAACATACATTAGATCATCAATAATTACAGACTTAGTTGTGAAATTCTTCTCCAGACGTCATCGGCCAATGTTTTCAACTCTTCATCATCAATACTAGACTTGCTAATACCATATGTGATGGCATTCTTGACCAAATCGTTGACAAATTGTTCAGATACAACTCTCGGTTTTAGGAATGGCCCTTCTAACAACTGTTGCACTGTCCATCTTTTAGCAGGATCCCTCATTAGACATGCTTGTATGGTTGCAATAGCAGTTCCAGGGACTTTTACACCACCCAATCCCTTATCTGGGTATGAAATCTTGATATCTGGGTTCATAATTGCTAAGAGTCTTTGCGAACCTTGGTATCCTCCATATGGTGGTCTTCCATAGATCATTTGGTATATTATGCAACCACATGACCAAATATCTGAAGGTTTTCCAACCTTCCATTGACTCTTATGCGATGATAAATCCGCAAGGTGTTGATTATTGTCAATTAACGCCTCTGGAGCCATGTAGTTTGGCGTGCCAATTTGAGATTCCCTGTAAATGTTCACTGTATGCTCTGGAACTGCATTAGCTATACCAAAGTCAATGATCTTCATCATACCCTTCACGAAGAGGAAATTGGCTGGCTTCAAGTCGGAATGGACAATATCGGCATCATGTACTGATTTAACACATTTGAGAAGTTCACTGGCATGGTATCTCACAAACTCGATATCCATGGGAGAGTCGAGTCTCTTGGCTAGTACATGACACAAGTCAATTTCACCGCATTCCATAACTAAGTATAGTGAGCCTTGTCCCAAAGAATAATCAACTAACCTTACAACACGTTCTTGATCACGGAGCTTTGTCAATAGGTTAATCTCACCTTTAAAACCACGAATACTGACCTCGTCAAAATCGTCTAAGGATATCTTCTTCACAGCATACACCTTATTGCTCAGAGATTTCACTTTGAAGACTTTTGAAGAGCCACCTTTACCTAACAATTCGAGTTTTTCATATTGTTTTCCATTAATGTTGAGCAATTTGGAACTTTTCTTAGGTTCATCAGAAGCTTTCAAAGGTTCGGTTTGTTTATAATGATATTCTTGGTATGAGTCTTGGTTAGGAGTTTTCAGGGCATTCGGTAATTTTTGGTTTGCACTATTCAGAACAGCCAAAGGTTGTCGATTTGAACGTAGCTGTTCTAGATCGGTAGTTGGTCTTTGAGAAATACCAATGTTTTCCTTGTCACTGCCAAGGGTCAAAGTTGGTATACCAATCTTTGCTTCAGATTCTCTTGACGTAGCCGTATCACGTTGTAGTTGCTCTTCAATTTGAGAATACATGACTTCTTTAAGTCTAATGGGACTCTTCAGGGACATCGCCTCTTTCGCTTGGTGTTTTTGTTGCTCAAAGTAAATCTTCACAAGTCTGGGTAGTTCCACTGATGGAATGTTATGCTTTCTCGAGTATTGATATGGATTCATACCTTCAAAGTCAATATTAATAGTTGGATTCTTGGAAGGTGTGTGTTTCTCTGATGCATGTTTCTCTGGTGTAATATGGGGATTATCAACTGTGGCACCGTTGTGCTCACGAGGTGATAACGTAATGTCTCTCATTGGTATGTCCTCCAGAGTTTGAGCATGGGATGTTGATTTCAGAACATCTTCAACGTTTGAGGACGCTCTCTTTGGTGGTCCCAAACCTCCAAAACCCTTAACTCTCCTTGTAGAACTCCTCAACCGTGAATGACTTCCACTGGTAGAGCCTAATCCTGAGCTCGATGATCTATTCAATGGTGTCTTCTGGGCTTTCTCATGACCCGTAGAGAATGACCCATATAGATCATAATCCATCTGTATTTCTCTACTGAAAACAGAATCGTGCTCTGATTGGTTGGTGTATATTGTATTTGTCCGTAGGGCTTGGTTCTCGCCATGGTGTTGTTTTGTCCTCGTGTTATCCTCTGGAGACTTTCTAAAGTTGACTCTTTTGGGTACTTGTCTTGCCACTGCAGTGTCCTGATTCTCTTTATCAGAGACATCATTCTCTTTCTTCAACAATGCCAATGCATAGTTACTCAAAGCTGGTGGTTTGAAATTGTTGTCATCGTCATCGGAGTCAGATCGATCCATAAACACTGGAGTATCATCTCTTTGTCGAGCTTTTGAAGCAGTACGACCATGTGATGAAATCATGTTCCTGGTAGTTTTGAATATGGCATGCAGAGTGAACAGAACAAGTGAAAAGAGGAAACGTCTAAGAGTGTTTCTAATTCAATGCTGAGAAAGTCCTTAAATCAACAAGACAAAGTTGGGTGATAGCTGATCCGAAGGTACCAATGAAAACTTCACCAAAACTGCTGATATATCTTCAGTATGGGAAGTGGTACCGTGGTTAAGAAGCTTATTAAGCGTATAAGGGTATTGATAGTTTCCAGAGTTTTGTTAGTGTGACTCTAAACAATTCGAGACATAATACTTTGTTGTTGTTGTTGTTGTTGTTGTTGTTATTGTTTTTGTGTTTATACATCCGGACATCAAGCTAAATATTTAATATGTAGAGCATTCAAATCTGCTACTATAGCAACGATGCAAGTAAATGTACGTGAAGGTGAAAAAATTACAAAAACCAAATGCTCCACGGCAGGTTCGAACTGTCGACCTTCAGATTATGAGACTGACGCTCTACCGACTGAGCTAGTGAAGCATTCTAGTTGAAAATAAATTCCCCTGTGTCGCTATGCTGTACACAAGTACAAGACAAGACTGAATGGAATATCTGGTATTGATAGAGCATATAACCATGAATGGGAAAAGGGAGATCAAGTGCTAAAACCAATTATTCTACGAATTAACCATGTAAATACCATACAGATATTATGCTTCCTCTCTACCAGCGTTTAATTTAGTCTTTAGAACCTTCTATAAGGCTCGTACAGAACTACCAGAAGAGGAAAGTATTACCCAGGAGAACTGTGGAGAGAACCAGGGATCCTAATGACCTTAGACATAATTCGTGACAGATGGTAATTGTTACCTACATATATACCGTCAAGACAGTATAAGTGTTCTGCTTGATACAGTGAATGATGCTATTGTCTTTGACTTCCCTCTACACTGTCGTTATTGGCTTTGTCATTGGGTTCATATTTTTACCTGATTTTGCAAAGTTCTTCAATGTCACCCTTGCACAGCAAACTAAAGCAGGGGCTACTTTAAGACTGCTGAGTAACATCCGTTTCAAGATCATTGCCCTGCTGCATTTTGGCAAGCCACTGTACAGCTTAGAGGTTTCAAAGATCTTTGTTTTCCCGATCAAGTCGTGTTCGTATATTCAGCCAAATGAGTGGGAAATTGATGAGCATGGGTTCAAACACGATAGACAGTATATGTTTGCCTTTTGGGATCCAAAGAAGCAGATATATGAGGCTTATACCCTTCGTAATGCCACAAGACTGTCACTTGTTAAGATGGACTACAATCTAAAGGAGAACTACTTTGAGTTCATATACCCTGTTGTTGATATGGAGGGCAACACCGTTGGTGAGAAGAGTTTCAGACTTCCTTGCAACGTCACTCCAGAGTTCCTTGAACAAAACAGAACCGACGATTCTGATCACGAGACAAATCTCTGGGACGTCCATTTCACCTCAATCGACATCGGTAAGGCTCTTCCAGAGGAGTTTAAGATCTCGATGAAGTTGAACAGACCGGGCTCAACTTTGCTATACGCCTCCAAGCCTAAGAGCGTTAAAACTGGACATCCAAGTGGTATTCTCAAAACCTTCCGTACAACGTATTTCCAGGACTACTACCCTATGAAATTCTTAGCAGATGAGGACATTGACACACTGAATTCCAAGATGGCATCTGATGGACTGGATTTCAAAGCCAAAGCTCTACACTTCCGCCCAAACTTGGTGGTGAAAGGGTTGAGACTTCCATACCAATCGCTGGACAACTGGTATCGTTTCCGTATGGAAACCGACACCGGTTATCACTACTGGAATGCCATCGAGAAGTGTCCAAGGTGCTCTGTTCCTAATATGAAGTTGAATGAAGGAGTCATGGATAAAAAGATGCCTGTCTCCAAGACTCTGGGCTCATACAGGAAAGTGGACTCAGGAGACAAACATTTGCACTTCCTCGGAATGTACGCCATCAACCTTGACGAGGGCTATAAGGTGAAAGTTGGAGACAAGTTGACGTTACTTGAGGAGAAGGTCCAGCCATACGTTGGCCCCAAATGAGTCTCCATAGGTTCCATTTACGGAGTTGAAAAACGTTGATTGGTAGTTTGTAGTTTGCTACTGTTCTAGAATGACGCTTCTAAAGTTGCGTAGGCCCAATGGGGAGCCCACTAAACCTACTGGGAAGTCCATCGGGGAGCCCACTGGAAGTATACTGGGAGCCTACTGGGAGCCTACTGGGAGCCTACTGGGAGCCTACTGGAAGTCTACTGGAAGCCCTGTTTGTGCGGGCCTTTTCCACCGAAGTTGTGGAGTCCGGTCGCAGGAGCCCACAGCATCGGGATGAACTGCCAAAGGAGAAGGCGCATTTTAAGCGGTGACACACTTTGGATTTCTTGTTGAGACATAATTCAATTCCTTCTAAAGGGAAAACACATAGAGATCAGTCGAAGTTGACCGTGAGATTTAAGCTGATCGAAGCGATTGAACAAATCTTGTAGGATTGGTGTGTTTCCAAGCTCAATTGTTTTCGTCGTATTTGGTTTCTGTTTGCGTTTAGGGAGTTGATAACTCTCACAGGAGGTGATCAGAGCTAAGCAGTGGTTTCAAAAGAAGTAGAACAACGACAGCGCTCAAGTACAAGGACAAGTACACACACACACACAAGCATTACGGCTTAGCGCACACTAACAATGGTGGAAAGGCCAATCCAACCTTCTAGAGGATCTACACCATCGGTTATCGTAAGTGATCTGGATGATGTGCCTGTTGAAGTTATCAGTCCAGGTCAAGACGCTGATGACTCAGATCCACATAAAGATTTGGCACAAGCTAGCGGCAAGAACCCCAGTATACTACTTGAATTGGACCTGGATGGCAATGTGAGACACTTGAGCAAGGCGTGGGAGTCCGTTGTTGGGACTCGTATTGCGAAGATCGTTAACCGCCCAATCTCAAATATAATTCTGGGTTCTGAAGAGGATAAACATGTGTTTGTTGATGCCACAGGCATTATGATGGGGGATGATGAGAGTTACAGAGTGCGGTTTGTTGTTTCTACAAATGACGCGCTGCCAGACGAGGAAGATATTGAGCAACAAGCCAGTGAAGGAGAAGAGGCGGAGGCAGAAGGAGAGCACACAGGCAACGCTGATGGTGACTCCCATGGTGAAGCTCAGGATGCTGGTTCAAGCGCCGGAAGCACATACTCCAGTGAAGAGTCAGCCACTGACGAAGAATCTTTGAGTTCACTCTCCACTAATGGACAAGTGATTGAACTTGAAGGACAGGGAATCCTGATCCATAATAACAAAGGTATTCCAACCCATTCTATGTGGATTTTGAAACCGTTCTATGCAAACTCTTTGAACGTGAAGCTACCATCAAAACTTGCCGATTCTCTAGGATTTGGTGCTGATATTTTCGTATCCTTCTTACAATCGCTCTCCGATTATGGTATTATCAATGAAGAAGACGTACCCTCGCCACCGCATGTTATGTGCCGTATATGTGAACAGCCAGTACCCTCATGGTGGTTAGAAAGACATTCTCAGCTTTGCTACAATGAACACAAATGTCAAAGTGACGTTGAAATGGTCCATGACATGTTAATAGAGCAAAAAAAGCTCATAGCCGCTATCACCGACTCTCTACAAGCTCAATCTTCAGGCTCTTTGGGATCAGTTGATAACTATAAAGGTGAACCGTTGCCTCATGTGTCCACTATTGAATCAAACAAATCATCTGCTCCAATATCCAGAAAGTCCAGATCAGGGTCCATAATGAGACCGCTTCGGTTCCCCTTTAAGACCCTTGCTCTTCTGAATGAACTTTGTGAGACTGCAATTGCCATCAATCCAAGCGATTTCGATGAGGATACAAATACCTTTACATTTTCGCCAAACACGAAGAAAGCCCTGGATGAAGTTGGTGCCTATACCATTCCTGCTTCTTCGGATCCAGCGATTAGTCTTTTGACAGAGGATACCGAAAAACTTGCTCAAGAGAAGGTGGATGCAATTGACAGACTCAACAGTTCTCTTGTCTATTCACAAAAGATTAAAGAGGAAGTTGATGAGTTGATTCTTCAGATAATTACAGACACCATCAGAAACATTAGAAACCAAACTTCTGATATCAAACCACCAGTATCGACTCTTGGTCCTTCTGTAACATCAGCAGAACACTCTTCCGAGATATCTTCACAGGCTACAAACATAGCTTATCCAAGACCTGTATCGGTTCACACCAATATATTCACTGATGCTTACCTCGGCACTGACTGTTTGCCAAGTCCCACAGCTTCTCACAGAGAGGATCTATCTGAAAGCAAAGGCCGCTTCTCTCCAGCAAGATCAATCACACCAGGAACAGAGGCTGTAATAGCAGATGGTTCAGCTGTGGAACAACAGACTGTATTTCCTAGCTTCTCAGAGCTTCATGTCAAGAGCCCTTTGCTGACACCTCAGCGAAAGCCATCACCAGGGATCGGCCAACCTTTCCAGAACTCCCCAATGAGCTCAATACAACGGAATAGTCGAACCTACCCACATGACAGCATGTCTGGCACTCCAATCTCTTCCCCGTTACTGTTGGCACACGAAAGTGTAATGATGGAGAAGAAAGGAAGCTACAATGAACAGTTAAGTGTTAGCTCAATAAAGCCACCACTATCTCCATTGCTTGTTGGAATGCCTGTACCGAAACCTGTTGCGCCATCAATCAAAGACTATGAAATTGTGAAGCCTATAAGTAAAGGTGCGTTTGGAAGCGTCTATCTTGCCATAAGGAAGCTTACAGGGGAATATTTCGCCATCAAAGTGCTGAAGAAGTCTGATATGATTTCAAAGAATCAAGTTACAAATGTGAAAGCGGAACGTGCAATCATGATGGCACAATCCGACAGTCCTTATGTCGCAAAGTTGTTTTCAAGTTTCCAGAGTAAAGATTATCTTTTTTTGGTTATGGAGTATCTTCCTGGCGGTGACTGTTCAACGCTTGTGAGAATGCTAGGAGGACTTCCAGAAGAATGGTCAAGACAATATATCGCTGAAGTCATTGCTGGTGTTGATGATATGCATCAAAAGGGTATTGTTCATCATGATTTGAAGCCGGACAATCTTTTGATAGATTCCAGTGGACATTTGAAGTTAACCGATTTTGGGCTTTCCCGGATGGGGTTGATCAGACGTCAAGAGAGAATTGCTGGTAAGGGATCGGTTAGTGAAGAAGCGTTTGGACAGTCCACCATGCCTACTGCCCACAGGCAACGCAGCGATTCTATTAGTGCGCTGGCTTTGTCAGGGAGTGTTAGCGAATCGGCTTCTACCAGTCCTAACCAGAGCTTCTTTGAAAGTATCATCAAGAATGAACTACGGAAAGGATCCGGAAGTTCTATGTTTGGATCAACTCCAGGATCAAATCACAGCTCAAACCCGGGATCTATATCAGCCACTATACCTGATACTCCCGGTACAGTGAAGCCAATGCATAGATCTTCCTCTCATACGTCATTTGTGATACAGGATTATGAGACACCGTCTCCTGCTTCTACAGGATCCAAAAACTTTGTATTATTTGACCCAGAGAACACTTCTAAGAATAAAAAGTTTGTTGGAACTCCTGACTATCTTGCTCCAGAGACCATTCGTGGTACTGGAGAAAGTGCAGCAGCTGATTGGTGGTCTGTTGGGTGTATTTTATTTGAGTTTATATTTGGTTATCCTCCTTTCCACGCATCTACACCGGAGAAAGTATTCCAGAATATTTTAAAGGGAGAGATTCATTGGCCTGAGTTGAGTGTCGAGGAAGAGCGTAAGCTTTATTCTCCTGAAGCCAAGGATCTCATATCGAAGTTGTTGACAATGGACCCTGAAAAGAGACTGGGATCCAACGGTGCTGAGGAAGTGAAAAACCACCCCTATTTTAAAGGGGTGAATTGGGATGATCTTTGGAGAGCAGAAAGTGGATTTGTTCCTATGCTTGATGATCCCGAAAGTACAGAGTATTTTGAGACTAGAGGTGCAGATATGATTGAATTTCCTATGGATGATGAACCGAATCCGAGCTCAGAGGCAGCGAGAGCTGATAAAGCTACGTTAAAGAAAGAACATGGAGGTACTACTTCACAAGGGTCCCCATCGTCTGCAAATTCACCAACGCTGGGAAAAAATCACCTCTCTTTGGCTATCCCAATTCATCTACGCGAGAGAAGACCGAGTCGGTTGAGCGATGGCTCCAACGAATTTGGTTCATTCCAGTTTAGAAACTTGCCTGTGTTGGATAAAGCCAATAAAGATGTGATAAACAGAATCAAAGCAGAACATATGGAGCATAGAAGCAGCTTCTCAAGCTCGTCGTCTGACTCCAGACATCATTCTATGACATCTCCATCTGCGTTTAAGAGATCATCTTCACCATCGATTGCTAGATCGCATTCCCCTAGTCGAGTAATTGCCCAGCACGCATCTGTAACGCAAACACCACCTCCTGTTGTTCTTTCCTCTGCTGACGATTACCCATTTTATGAAACCTCTGGAAGATCTACGCCCAGTACTGATTCTGGCTCACCATCCACAAGGGCATTTACCAAGCCACTTACACCAAGCTCAGGTTATGGACAAGGTTATCCAAGAGGATCAAGACCTGGATTATTCCATAAGCCCGTGTCTGAGTTTTCTCCTTCAAGTTCAGATAACGAGGACTCGAGGACGTCTGCTCTTGAAAGGGTTAGACGTAGGCGACAATCCTCAAAGATGTCCGAGAAGTCTGGGTCTAAGGTCCATCTTCTTGATGTCTTGCTGTGTGAGTCAATTCCTATTCTACGATACTCTCTGAAGAAGGATCTCGAGAGCCTTGGATGTGCTGTTGTTGCAGTGAGTGCAGGTGATGAGTTGATAAGAAGAGCGTCTGGTTCGGTCAAGTTTGATTTAATCATCACCACTCTTCGTGTCCATAGAGTTGAAGTTGTTGACATCGTGAAACTACTGAGACACACCTCTAGTGTGAATTCAGATACACCCATTGTTGCGGTAACAGTGTATTACAAGGAAGCTGTATCTTCTGGGTACTTCAACGACGTTCTGGAGAAGCCAGTTAACAAGAAGCAACTACAAGCGGTGTTGGAGAAGTACTGCCACAACCATTCTCAGACTGAAGAGGCCATCTCAGATTCGGAATCTGATGCTGTTTCTAACAGCACTAGCAGCGGCAACAACAGCGGCAACAACAGCGGCAATAACAGCGGCAACAACAGCAATGCACACGATACACTACGAAAGCATTAACAATCAAATCGACTCACTACAGTATAACTCCACCATTTTGAACAAAGACATCCACGTACGCCCTGTAGCCAATAACGTACAACGCGTAAAAAGTTCAAAACCGTGCAGATCGCAACAAAGCACAAGATACCGGTGTGTCCCGTACCGCCAAACCCAGACATACCCAAACACCCAAACACCCTGCGCTCATTAGCTATTCATCTTTCTCCCGAGTCTCACCGGGTCGGTCATCCTGTTGAAGGCTTCTCCGAGTTAAACACCGATACTTCGCAATTGCGGAGCCGTTGTCTGACTACCAATCAGCGTGTGGTGGAAAATAATCAAAGGGCACATTTTCCGCTCGTTACTCTCTTTTTCTTCTTCCCTTGACCTGGGGTTCTTTCATTTCTCCTTCTAACACCAGGTTTATCACTCATAATCCACAACAGTTCAAAGATG
>JAJMLQ010000013.1:0-28281 GCA_030569715.1 Williopsis samutprakarnensis
CAGCCAACTCAGCCAACTCAGCCAACTCAGCCAACTCAGCCAACTCAGCCAACTCAGCCAACTCAGCCAACTCAGCCAACTCAGCCAACTCAGCCAACTCAGCCAACTCAGCCAACTCAGCCAACTCAGCCAACTCAGCCAACTCAGCCAACTCAGCCAACTCAGCCAACTGATGAGCCTTCTTCCGCTAGAGAAGAGAATGTGACTACTACACTTACATCGTTTGGACCTTATGAGTCAAGTACCATGACTAAAGAGTCACCAACTGGTTTAGCGCCAGGGTTGTCAACCTTTGAAACTTCTACTGCTCTGATGACACCAGATGAACAAACATCTGTTGCGGTCTCCGCTTTTGAAGGAGGCGGCAGTGGACGTCTAAACGACAGGGCATATGCTTTATCAATCGTCACGCTTTTGGCTCTTCTCCTCGTGTGAAGCTCAAAAAACAGTAGTATGGTTTTCAATGCTACTGTTGTTATTCAGGTCAATGACCTTTTTTCTTTCTTCTTGACGTTTTCTTTAACCTGTGCACTTAACTTTTCTTTCTGCTAATGTCTAACCATTTTCTACTTTTAACACTTGGGCAACCAAACAAGTTTGTTATAGGAATCATCCACTTCGCTGATTCCGGGGGTCTTGTATTCGCGAGATTGGATTAATACGTGGATCGAATATGACGGATATAAATCCTTTATTGTTCTATGAACTCCACGCTTGTGCAAGCCAACAAATTAAGGCTATATACCTTCTTGAAATACCCTTATTCTATTTTAAAAGTATTGTCAAGTTTTTTAACCATCCTCTGTGTAGTGATTAGTCTCACCTGTGGAAAGGGTTTGCCTCAGTTGGTCGATTTAGATCTATCACTTTGAATATTTGTCTAACAACAAGCAACGTATAATTAGCCAATTGTGTAAAATACTTCAAACGGGTGGCATCACTTAAACGGCCTATCTTCGCCAGCATTACGTCCTGTCTGTCTCTGCTCGTTTCCATTTTTGTTCAATGTTCATCTCTCGTCATAATGCAGCTTCCGTTACGCCTTCGAATCAAGGCGGGTATTCCCTGCTACGAAATTGTCAGGCGGATGAAATCACCTTTGAAAATAATCGCCAATAGCATATTTTAATAATTACGCCTTCATTGATTGAGCATTGGAGTTTGAAAAACGTCCAAAGTTGAAAAGTAGTCATTATTAGCACTCTCTGCATACGTTCAGAAAGGAGATTCACTAAGTCCATGGAATATGCAAAAAAGTGAACAATGGAGTTCATTAGTACTTGTTCTGTGCGGATGGATGCAGATCCTAACTTCTAGAACTTGGATTCTAAGCAGGTTCGACTTCGGCAACCATGAACGTCAAACTATAAGGTAGATCTAATAATATAAGCATTTCTATACCAGCTCAATGTGCTCTAGTATGAGATACAATATGAACACTATATACTCATCAAATCATTATTCCCTTCCCTGGGTACCATCAGGGTTTGGACCCGAGGCGTTTTTTTTTCAAGTTTTGACCAAAATTGTTGATGTTGAGGATAATGACTCTCTGTCAGTGAGTACTATGACAATACGGTTAAGTGTTATGAGTTAAAGCACATAGACACTCAATTCATAGCAAACTCTAAGTCATGCTCTGTTTACGCTACTCTGAGAAAGGACCCCGCAGTTGAACAACAGATATCCGCAGTGGTATATGCATTAGACAAGTGTGTAATAATTGGCCAAATCTTGCGTTTCTGTCGTCCTCATCCAATTAATTGGCAACCAATTTCAACATCTAATACAATCACCGGTGGAAATATTCAAATTTGTCCAAAGCAATGTGTCACATGTGAGACATGGTCACCTATAGCCGATCTCCTTTACTCTATTACCAAACTCTCAGCTTACTTTTTCACTAATCCTGTCAAAGGGTTGAATGCCTTACCACCATACAGGCCATAACTGTATATTTGCATTTATTCATTTACGTGGGACACACCAAACAGCACAGCTAATTTTGGCAACTAAAAATGTGTACTGTTACCATTAACTAACATTTGTACATGTAGGATGAAAGAATTACAAGAGAAGTGTGCTAAATGGGTTCACTTTTCTGTCTTGAATAGGTAGTATGAGATTAGGATATGTCGCCCAAGTGTTGATACATGAGAAGCAATTATACTATTATTATACTAAACAAAATCGTTCTTTATTGATTTAAGTTAATATATATATAATGATTTTAACTTTGATTATGTTATGAATATATTTCAATGGACTTAAATGTAATAATATATAATTATGGAGTAGTTGATTTTTATAATAGTTAGTTCCGCTTTTCATTAAAAAATTTAAAGCTAAAAAGTAACAGACCAATAAATAAGAAAATATGACTAGCAGCTGATCATGCTCCCATATATAGCTTTATACCACGTTTTATTCTTTGACTGCTATAAGTAAACAGCTAACATGAACAGTTCCTAATCATTGCTAATATTGAGACTCTTACCTCTTGCCGCTCCCACTGCGAAGAAACTTGACACCTGGACACCAAAGCTTGTGCATGGGGGGGGGGGGCGTTACTAATCTTCCACTAAAGCTACATCATCAACTGAATTCATCAGCAGTAAAGTATACCAACCTGGTATATGGAAAAAGCCCCAATGTTGTTATTGTGCTTTTGAAGAGTTCTTAGAAAAACACGCAAATATGTGGTATTTCTACTATTTGGGCTTATGCCACATCCGAACAACGGATGTAGCCTCCAGTGTGCGACACACAAGCTGAACAAAAGACATCGCCTGCGTATTGGGGCCTATTTGTATCGTGATATTGTTCCATAGTTAGTTTAGTATGAGCTGTCAGCCCTCTTTATGATTCACACCGTGTAGGTCTGATATTTATAGTAATTGATGATATCATCCAAATATAGAGTTGCAGCTTTTAAAACTGGCCCAATCACAACACTCAAGGTTGGCCTATAAATATCAAGATTTTAATAGTGCTTATTGATTACACACTGGGTCAGTCGAGACATCGGATAATGAGCTAGCGGATTCAATCATTTATATCCGCTAGTCTATACCATCACCCAAAATCTATTTATCTTAATTATCTACTTGTTGCAAGATAATAGTCTTGTAGTCACATACTTGTGTTCCAATAAAGACGCAAAACGACAAAACCGCATCTACAGACACAAGCTCAGAGTGAATTGTGAGCATCGAATAGTTGAGGCTGTGGTCGCTTCATGCTCAGCAAACTGGAAGCCTCATACGGTGGGATCATTCTGCTCTTATGCACATGCAAGCGCGGTCCCGTATTTAGTAAGAACTGACTATCGGTATAGTTAACTACCAAAATGGCTGGCATATACGGCATGGGCTAGTGCCACCGATAACATAATTTAAAGGATGAAATACTTGTCAGAAAATCTATACAGTAACAGAAGCATAAACGAGCTTATGTTTAAAGACACCATGTATTTATACCGTACCACATCTATGGCCAAAAATATTCCACATGTACTTACATGATAACGTATAGTAGATGTGGGGAGGACAGATAGACAGTTTTTACCAAGGTGTTTCTAACCAATTGATTCTTGTACGAAATGAATTGTAAAAAACACACACAGGGCAAATATTCAAATCCTTTGTATCTTAGTTGGAATATTTGGTCAATCGTGCTCTCTAGTGTCTATCGGGAAACGCATAAGCAGATGACGCTTGTAACATTTTCATATTGAACAGATAACTATTCGCCAGTATTGACGACTTCTTGTGGAGGATGTTCAGACACTATCATCCACTTTAAAACCCAGAATGTTTTTCTAGATTTGTAATGAACAGATATAAAGGATATAAATATCTCAATCGACGTTTCATTTCTTTGTATCCTACGCTCTCATGTTGCTTTAATTGACCAATTCTAACGATACTCAGAGCTTGCCAAAGCAGCAGCCCAGGGTAATAGTTGCAGTCGGACTACAAGGGGTGATTTATGCATCAATCAAACATGTGAATAACCTAAAACGAGAAGAGATTTTATATAACTGCATGGTAAAACATATATAATAGTCAAAGCTGCCCCAGTCCTAGCCCTTTGTATTAATCTTGGATCCACCCTCAAGCTTCACGTTTTTCATAACGTTTCTTATCATATCAAAGTCCAATGAGCTCAAGTCACGGCTCCTCTTCGCACCAACGATACTTGCCAAAGAAGGCTTTGTGTTTGTCTCAGAATAACAAGAATAATGGAATATACGCCCATTCTTCTTGACAGCATCATCCCAAATCCATTCTCCTAAATCGTCATCGTACCTGGCCTTCAAAACTTCTTTACAAACACCGCAGAGACAACTCATTTCGGAATCACTTGGAACAACAACGTAATGGCGTTCTTTCGAAACGGCCTTATTCTTTCCCATTACAGCCTTATCGTCTTGTTCGCCAGAACCAAACATGTCCTCGTCACGGAATTGAACAAATTGTTGCTCATCCAAGTACCAATTACGGCTTTGAACAATGGCACCTTCTTTCAACTTTTTGTTTATACGGAAATGCCAATCTAAATGATCACGGCTCTTTGCCTGTTCCTCCGGTGAATCTCCAAATCTTTTACCACATGTACCACATTTATGAGTCTTTCTCGACACAAATAGTGCAGTATAAGCCGATGTTGGATCTAAAGACACAAATTTTGCATTAATGTCGAACTTTTCAAGTTCCTCCTCTAATGGTGACTTATGTACAGTGTTTAGACGATTCGACGAGGCGATTTTGGTCTTTTGTAATATTGAGTTTAACAACGACGATGAAGGAACTTCGAGTGAAGAGGATTTCTTCTTCTTCACAAGTCCTTGTTCCTCTAGAGATGAAAGTAAAGAGGTCAAATTCTTCTTCTTCATCACTGGTTGTTGGGTCTGTGTTGGTGTGGGAGTTCTAATGGCACTTCCCTTCAAGTTAATCATACTATTCAGTAACGTTAGATTCTTTGTCTTATCTTCAACCTTGTTGTACTCTGTATCCTGTTTCTGCAGAGTCGGTGCAGTGGAATTCTGTATTGAATTGAAGATGTTTTGTAAATTTGGCTGTGGGTTACTCAAAGGTGGTGATTTGATAGGTGGAGTGCTTCTAAGAGCATTCTCTTCTGCTATCGTCATCTCATCAAGCTGTCTCTTGACACCTATCAGAGCATCTTGAGTCATCGATCTGTCGTTTTGCAATGCAAATTTGAGCTGTCTAATGATTTCAATCTTTGCAGGGATGGACAGATCATTTGGGGAGCGCAACAATCTCTGATTAGTTAGATACAGTAACTTGTCAATAATCTGTAAGAGCATGGCTACATTGACTTTAGCGGAGCTCTGTTGATGAATAGCCGTGGCTCTCACCAAGAATTGCTCAATCTTGGCCATTGGTTCATCTGGGAATAACGGTAATCCACTGGATGTCTTTGCATTCTTCCAAGTCTTGAACAAGTCAATGAATTTCTTTCTAGTTTGATCATCAACTAGTAGATATGCCTGTGTATAAGTCTGATATATCTTTTGGGAAAATAAAAGTGTATATGGACTACCAACATTTTTGCAGATCGAATCTAGCAAGTATAAAGCGTATAATTTCTGATGAGGAACCGCCTTTGAATAGCAAAAAAGGGTCGTGTTAGTATGATGGTCATTTAATCGTAAGAAATTAAACCCCATGGACCAATATTCAATCACAGTACTTGTAATTGACGGGTAAAGGGGTATAAAGGATGGGATTTACTCACTTTTTCAATTCTTTTCTCTACAGCTCTTGTTAAATATTCAGCGGCATCGATATTCTCCTGTGCGAGTAACGTGAACGACGTTATCATAGGTCTCGAGTTATTCGTCAGATCACAGATGGCCACGTAAAAGTCATCACCAAGGGCTTCCAATGCCTTTTCTTCAACCGACATCTTTGGGTAATAAACCTTCCGTTATTGAAACCTCACAGATGAGTCCTTTAACCAGTCTAATAACAGCACCAAAACCGATACAACGACAAGGTGATACACACAAACACACAAAGAATACCACTATAGGGCTTTACAACCAAAGATGTGATACGCCAGATTCGTTAAGAGACGAATCTATGTTTTATACGTGTTTTCTCAGTGGATGAAAAGTTGTTTTGAAGGGGGGCGGGCAAACGCCCCAAAAACAGAGAAGAAAAATCGAGAACGATACACCCAGACACCACAAAAAATCGCGAAAAAGGGATGTCTGGGTGCTTACGTAATGACAGACAGTTTCGCAGGCTTAAAGCCGAAGCTCACTTGGGAGGGGGTGGACATTCCCTATGAAGACCAGCATTGACCGTTGAGCCGTTAAGCCCAAAATGGGTGCTAAGGCGGACTTCAAGAGTGGCTGATTTGGACGATAGAAGGTCAATTAAGAGCCGCAACCATGGAATGAAGGACCAAATCTACAATTGGTACAGGTAGGAATACAGAGACATCATTTAACCATATAGATATGTGTGTGTCTTCTAGGTGGTGAGACTAAAAGTTGAATTGATACAACGTTTATTGGCCCAAGCACTTCAAGATGTCAGCCCAAACCTTTGGTGGTTTTTGAGAGGCATCGATACCAGACCAGATACCAGCCTTCTTATAGTAATCGACAATTGGTTCGGTTTGCTTGTGGTAGTTGACCAATCTCTTGGTCAAGGCCTCAGCGTTGTCATCTGATCTTTGAACCAATGGCTCACCGGTGATATCATCAGTCATGGCAACCTTTGGTGGGTTGAACAACTTGTGGTAAGATCTACCAGAAGCTGGGTGAACCAAACGTCCAGTGATTCTGGCAACGAGCAATTCGTCATCAATCTTCAATTCAACAGCCTTCTCCAATGGCTTACCAGATTCGGCAAGCATTTGGTCAAGTTTCTCAGCTTGAGGAATAGTTCTTGGGAATCCATCCAAGATGAAACCATTCTTACAATCTGGGTTGTTGTGCAACTCAGACTTGATCATGTTAACCATAATGTCATCGGAAACCAATCCACCTTGGTCCATGATCTTCTTGGCTTCAATACCCAAAGCAGTCTTCTTAGCAACTTGGGATCTCAACATGTCACCAGTAGCCAAATGACAGGCACAGAACTTCTCTTGCAAGTTTGGAGCCTGAGTACCCTTACCAGCACCTGGAGGACCAATCAAAACCATGCGGATGGATTTTGGAACAACTGGAACCAACCCGGCTTTTTGCTCCAAATGTTGGATTCTTTCTTGCAATTTATGGACCAAGTCCTTCAACTCTTCAACGGAGGACATTTCTAATTTAATTCTGGTGAATTGATTAGCGACAAGATGATGATGATGAAAGAAAAGAGAAAGAAGAGAAAAGAGAAAACAAATCTCGATAGCTGCTTTTTTCCCCTAACATTGCCCAACAAACTTTTTCCACTTTTTTCCCTCCTATTTCGCGGTGCTGTCATTCGTCAAAAGTTCCTCAAGGAGGACATGTACACCACAATAGATGGCATTTATTTCAAAATATTTGTATTGAAAGTATCTGATTTTATTAGATATATCGATTCAGCACATAGTGGTGTACTACATCACTCGGTAATTGGCTGTCATCTTATAAACTGCTCGAGTTATTCCACTAAACAGTTCAGGAACCCTTTGTCAAATTCTGGGGTGATGGAGAAGAACGCGGGGGTGTTGAACAGGTTGTGGTGGTGGTTGTGGTGGTGGAGTTCGTACGAATGGAGTTCATCACATTGTACACAACTTGTTAGTGCTTAGATGACGTAGTACAACCAGCCCATATATGTTAAATTTCTATATGACCCAAGCATTTTATGGGTATGGAATATTAGCATTAAATTAATATACACGAAGGGAAAAAGAGGGATTAAACCAATGCTTTTATAACAAACAAGAAAACAGAAAGAAAACACATGCACACGAGGACACCCTCGTAAACTTCATTCATACACATCCACGTTAGTTGAACCTCTTCACACTTTCATCGTCATCATCGCTATTGCTGTTATCTCCTTCGTACAGCGTAGATTCTGCAAATGTGAATTCATCCGGGTTTGTTACTCTTAGAGTCTTTTGGTTATCAACGCTAGCATCGGGAAGGGATCCATTGCTGAGTCTCTTACGACCACTCTCTTGCATGTAATAAGGAATAGGTGGGATATGAGTATCGAATCCTCCATCAACGTTGTAGTAGTCGTACATGTCGTTGTGCACAGGCTTCTCCGTGTGTTCACTCTCATCATCATCCTCAGATGAATAACGACGACGTATACAGAACAACAACAACAAGCCCAGTAGTAGAAGTCCACCAATGACGGAGCCAACGGCAATTCCCGCAATGGCTCCTTTACTCAACCCACTAGACCCAGATGAGATAGCTGAAGAAGATACAGCAGATGAAGAGGAGTTAGATGAGCTTGCCGTTGGAGTAGCATATCCAGTAGATTCTATAGTCTGTGTTACTGTCGTTGCTGTTCCATGAGATGCCGTTATTATGCTCGTAATGATGGACACTTGTGTTGTTACCAATGCAGATGCAGTTGTAGAAGAGCTTGAAACAACACCACTTGAAGTTGGACTTGAGCTTGGACTTGAGCTTGAACTTGAGGATGAGGAGGAGATTTGCGTAGTAGAACTAGCACTCGAGGTGGATGTTGACGATGACGATGACGATGTTGGTGTAGAACTCGTTGAACTTTCGGTTGTTGAACTGGACAGAATCGTAGCGGTATTGCTAGTTGAACTCAACAAGCTTGACGAACTTGAAGATTCACCAATAGGCGACGTATCCTCTTCACCGTTAGTATACACGGACAGGTACCCATCACCACCACATATCTCTTGAGGATAACCGTTACACGTTGAGGAACACAACGACGACGATACAGGGCTTATATCAGAAGGCAATTGGTTTGAGCAATAACATGTAGAGCCATCCATCGTGGCAGCCACCGCGTATCCAGCACATTGTTCTTGACAGTATGAGTTGGTCTGGTAAGTATACTCTCCACGGGAGCTCAAAACACTCTCAAGTGAGGATAGCGAATAGCATCCACTAGAAGAGTACTGTGCAGACGCCAGAGATGACAAAGCCGACATCAGCACAAGACGCACAACATTCACCATGGTGATAGTTAAAAGATGTGATTGTCTAAAGATGTTCTATAGTGTGAAGCCAAAAAGGTTGAGGAAATACAACAAAGTCAAAGTCAGAGGACAACAAACAAAGTATGGGACAAAAACCTGTTGTGGGTGGGATTTGAAAGGTACAATGCGTCCCGTTGTTTATGTTTATGTTTTCGTTTCCGTTCAGCTTTGCTTCACGCTTTCTTTCAGCTCTTTTTTATCAACACGGTCTATTATGCTTATGTGTAGATACGCTAGTTGTGTGTATGGCCTTCTTCTCTATTCAACAGATGATAAGAGCTCTGAAGCTTTGAAAGTGGAAGTAGAAGGGAAAGTTTTCGTTTTAGAGGTTGTTGTGAAAACTCGTTGAAACAGCCCGTAAAAATGTGAAATGCGGAAGTGGGACGTAAAGCGAGACAAAATAAGCTGGAAGCATGAAACTCTAAAAAGCTCCCGTTGTTGTTGTTTTTGTTTTTGTTGTTGTTGCTTTGGCAGCCTTTTCTTTCTTTCCTTTTTTTTTTCGTTTCCGGCCTTGTTCTGTTGGCGGCGGCTTTGAATTTTAAGTATTTTTGCGCAAGATTTTCGGCCGATCTTACCGTAACTTTCGCAAGCTCGCGCCAATTGTGGAACTTTCACGCCGTGTAGTTTGCAGTTCCGTCAACCTGTTGCGGTGGTTACAACGTGGTAAGAAGCACTCACATCACACAACTTTTCTTTCGCTCCTCTCTTTCCTCAAGGAAATAGATAGTAAGTTACCACAGAAACACAGCAAGTGAAGGATTCCAAAGGTGAAACTTCCAACGATTTTAATGTAACTTTAAGAATAGACATTGTTCTAATTACAGAACAAACCGTAGGTAAAATACGGTGAAGGTGTTTCAAGGTAACCTGTTTCAGCTCAATTCCATCACCACCACCACGGCGAGTGGGCGAGGTGGCGAGGGGGACAAAATTTTTCCTTCACAGACAGAGAGTAGATGGAATTTCTCATCCAGATCTGAAATCATCTCATTCTTACTTTTTTTTAGTGTGCGCGTGTCTTGACAAGGCCTCCCTCTTAGCCCTTTGCTTTACATCCTTATGGGGGGGGGGGCGAGTTCCAGATGCCAGCCAGGCGTTAAGACAAGGACACAAGGCAAAACTCTAACGCCAGACAACATTCTGCTTGCGTTTTTTTCTTTTTCTTCCCGCGAATTCTATTCTCATACAAAAAAAAACTCAATCGCCAGGAAAACTTCGCGTTCTGCCCTGTTTGTAAGAGGCGCGAGTAAGCGCGCGTGCGCGCCTATACGCGGCAGCGAGTTCTACAACGTGCACGCAGTGTGTACAGAGAGGTAAGCGCCTGCTTCAAGTTCTCGGCTCAAACTTCGATCAGCTTTAGGCAGCTGGCAAGTCTCTTTCGGCCAAATCCTCCGTCTTCATTCATTCTAACGATTCTAGAACAGCGTCATGTGTTGTACATTATTACATCGCTAACCTTATAGGCTTTGATAATTGCGGGAAGAGAGCGTTTCGGTTCATCCATGCAGATGTTCAGGTCCTCCTTGAGGGACTCATGGGTTCTACAGGGAAGCAGAAAAGGGTGTGGTCCAAAGGTTGAACCCCTGTTTGATAATTTTAAAAGAAGCGAGAACCTGTTGATACGCGGGTCTTTGCATCTTGAAGGGATTGTGCCAGTATCGGGTCTTCAATGTTCAGTTGGCTTAGCCTATCAAGTGTAGCACCGTCGCGTTTCTTTGATGCCTCGTCAATGATGCGCCTCCATTCCTTGAGCCTAAACAAGAATTCCACCTTATCGTCGTAACCAACGTTCAAAGTGGTTAGGAGTTTCAGTGCAAGTCTCTTTTCATCATTGACGATACACTTGTCAATGACCTTGGTTGGAGGCAGTCCATGCTTGCCCTGTTGTAACCAGTTGAACAGTTCATCCCATCTCTTTGTAGAGCACAAGTGCTCCAGCTTCAAGTACGATAATTTCTTATCGTTAAATTTGAACATCTTCACCACTTCATTGACCTTGGAATGTTGCGATAACATCAACAGTGTTAGGATGGTCTGAGATAAAGATTTCCCCTTGAATTCGATATTGAACTCACTGGTCAATTCATCCTGGATATTGTTCAAAGCCATTTGCCTGTCCAAGATCTTTTTAACAGAGGCATCCCTCGTATGGTATATGTCCATAGCTTCTTGTAAACTAGAGTTGTTATAATTATTCGACTCCATTTCAAAGTTGCTCAGATCAACAACACGATCAGCTTGGTTGTAGAAATCGTGTAATGTTGAACTGTCATTCCTATGGAAGTATTCAAATACGTTAGCAGCAGTTCTTGAATTGTTCAAAAGTTTGAAGAACTGTGGATACGATAAGGAGCTCTTTAGAATGAACAGGGTTTCCATGATGAGATCGATATCTTGTGAATCAACAGATTTTTGTAAAGCCAACTCATTCTCCTCCATTTGTAAAAGCAATGGGATCTGTTTGGTGAATAAAGTCTCAAAATTGATCAAGATCTTTGTCAAGTTGAGCCGGCCCTCTTGAAATGCCACTGTTGCAATTGGTGCGAATGAAATGTATCTGTTTCTCTTCAAAGATTGAAATTTAGAGATAATCTCTTGAGATAACTTCTCATCGTTTGTGTTGCTGTACTTGATCTTAGAGCATGCCCAGCTGATGAAGACAGGATCCAAAGGTAATTTACACAACAGCGATATTTGATAACTCTGTGCGAATTTCTGTCTCTTCGCCAATAGCTCGATAAGTTTTGTAATTCCAATTGCTTTGAATTCTTTATAAGTCAAGAAGAGACCAATATCAGCATCTCTAACAACGTTAATTATTCTCAATTCATCACAGATCTTCACAATCTCTCTCAAAGTTGACGAAGGTGAGGATTGTCTCATCTCCAATTCCGCTTTACCAAAACTGGCAGCCTTGAGCAATTTCTTTTGCCAATACGGATCAAACTCTTCTGTAGAGGCATCGATACATTCCTCCACGGCATCGAACAGGCCATCACCAATGATTTCCAAGTTCTCGCTAGTCTTGGGAGAATATCTTGCCAACTTTTCTAAAGCATCAATCAATATCGCACTCTTGGCTCTACTTCCAATTTTGAAGCAATCAACCGTTGCTGATGGTACTTTTGAAAGATATGTCAACCTGTTCGTCGTTAAGATCGTTAACCCATCCAATTCCGTTGAGATGAGGGAAACGTCATCGACGTAAAACTCCAATTCTCCCCCAGGTGCAACCAATTTCACCGAGTCCTGGTATCTCAATGCC
Source organism: Williopsis samutprakarnensis (assembly GCA_030569715.1). NCBI lineage: Eukaryota > Fungi > Ascomycota > Saccharomycetes > Phaffomycetales > Wickerhamomycetaceae > Williopsis > Williopsis samutprakarnensis. The sequence continues at coordinate 12,425 of JAJMLQ010000013.1, forward strand.
ACTGCATCATCACCACTCCATTCCATCTGAAGCATTGGAGTTGCAGACCATTGCATTATAGGTTTAGTAAAAGATGCCGTTGTTATTGTTAATCCACTGGTACTCCACATGGCAACAAGTTTACCGTTAGCACTAGCACAGATCTTGTCGAAAGGTCCTTCTGTTGAAAGCAGAGTCAAGTCATTATCAATCTTATAGACTCCAAGATCAAAAGATGCAATTATACTATCTTGAATTACACACCAGTCTCTCAGCGTCCCCAGATGCAAACAGTTCATCAATTTTTGAACTTTACCCAATCGATTCATCTTCACAAGATCACCACTTGACAGTAGGACCGCAATGCCACATCTCGTCACGGCATAGTTGTCTATACTGTTAACATGGGCATCCCAACCTATTTCAAATTCGTCAAAATCGCCTTCAAAAGTATAGTACCACCTTATTCTTCCATTTGCTAAGAGAACACACAGTTGCTCTTGGAACCACGCCAGGCCAACCACACGGCCACTTATATGTCGATTCCAAGGTATGCTTGCAATGAGATGAGAGGAACTGGTATATATCTCAATGCGTTGGTCATCAATGGAATGGAACATTGCAATTGTCCTTGTCATCTTTGATATGGCACACAACGTTGGAATCATCTCTATGTCCCAATCAAGGGAGTAAAGTTCTCTATTACGATAATACACATCACGTATTCTTTCCCAACCAACAGAAGGGGCAGACATTTGTACATAGAGAGTTGTTAATGAACTCTGAATGAACTAAAATTGGTGTGTAAATGAAAGGTTGAAACCTCCGTTATCGTACACCGAAACATCCAAACACATCCAAACACCCAAACACCCGAACACTCACACCGAAACACCCAAACACTTAAACACCTAAACACCCAAACATACAATATCAGTATGGTCTCCTACCAAAAACGCGCAAAACTTTTATCATAGAACCTTTATAGATCACACACCAACTACACGTGAAAGTAGGAGAAGAATAAAGATAAGAGGTGACAATAACTGTATCAATGACACAGAATATGTACATCACGCTGGTATCTAGCGACAATTTCGAATTCATCATAACCTCAGAGGCTGCAAATGTCAGTGGAACCCTACGAAGCATGTTGCAATCCACTTTTAAAGAGACATCAGAACGCCGTATAAGGCTTCACGAGTTTGATGGGCGTGTATTGGGTAAAGTTGTAGAGTACCTATACTATAACTTGAAGTATAAAGATAGTGTTGATGTACCTGAGTTTGATATTCCCGAGGAGATGGCGTTAGAATTGTTGGATGCCAGTGATTTCTTAGACGTTTAGATACATCTTCACCACATGGACGTACACGGGGTTGTAATTTATAACGATTAACTTGATGAATTATATTATATGGAACTGAACTTGTCTGCACTGTGTGGGCAACGCTGTAGCTGGACAATATGGACATTTGAAACTAGAACCGTTCTTACTGAGTTTCCACATGGCTTGCATAGAGATAAGATGATGACAAGGTAATGCCATAGCTGGATTCTCAGTGGTGGTTTCACATTTTGTCACAGGGCATATGTATATGGCATGGAATTTGAGAAACTCTGGAAGATGAACCTCAAAGGGCAATTCATCCTTTGAAGTCCAATCCACATTTGTAAGCTGTTTAATCTTTTGAAACTTGTCAAAATAAGGAAGTGCAATATAGGCAGCCAATATCACAGTACATAAAGTGGACTCAAATGAAAACCCAATTGTGGAACAGAACTGTTTGGAGAACAGGTTAGCCAACTCTGATAGATCAGTAGAATTCGTCAGTTGTAAGTATGGTGAAGAAGGGTCATTCGGTGGGAACAACAAACATGTCATGAGTTTAGAAGCATCTGAAAGATTTATATCGTTACTATTTGACAATAGCCTTGGAAACCACTTCTGAGCATATCTATATGCATCCAATGGGTTGCCTTCTTTGTAAAAAGTTAAGAATTGTAACTTATGAACCATGAATTCCAACTCTGTTCCAGGCGCGTTGTTGGCAACCCATTCAGCAACTGGACTTAAATCTCCTTGTTGTAATTTCGTCATTATCCTATTCTTCTCTTGGAATTTGGACATTAGATCACTACGACCAACGTCAATACCCAAATCTCCCTCTCTTAACAAGTGTAGCCTTATGGCATTATCAATCCATTTTGTCGTCTGCGGATTCCTTGGAATCTTATAAAGGTAAACATCATCAACCAAAGGGTCAATTTTATCCAACGCGTTACGTTGAAACTTGTTCACGTTGCTATTCACAGATTTCAGGTTCTTTCTTAGCTTCGTTTCCCATTGTTCCTTGTACTTCTTAGTGTTGAACAAGATAACGTCCGGCTCAACATCATCATCTTCGTCCAAGAGCCGCTCCAGTTGTTCAATAAGATCAGAAGTTGCGGTCAGATGAGCATCCAAGTGTTCACCGGCATCGAATCTATCGGATTCTTCAAGTAAAATCTCTAATAACGACATCTTTTGGCTTTACCGTGCTGAGTTGTTGATGTTGTTTTGTCCTATTAAAAGGCGATAAACAAAGGGATAAAATCACAAAAGTGACACAACCGATTTTATCACAGCGTTTAGCTTATTGTTATTGTTGCCCGCATCGCTTCTTATTGAAGGCGTTGTATACAGAAGGAGAGTACTGTGTTATAGCGAAGGTGGACTACACGGTGATGATGGAGAAGAAACGGGTGTTGTTATTGGATATGAGCGAGTGTACTATAACGGCGTTTTATTTCCTCTGTCTTCCTCCCAGACAACGATCTATATGTGCTGCGAATCTATTACCAGCGATTTTTCTCTGACAATTACGACACTCGAAATACCTTGAACTATCAGGCATCTTTTCGTTACCAAAGACGTCTCTTCCTTGTATATTGACGAAAGCCTGTCTCAAGGTCATTTCATTGGCGGGTGTTCCATTTCTAGAGGAAGTTGCACTGGGGGTACCGTTACTACCTGTTTCCAACTTCACAGAACTCGGTACCGGTGTGGCGGTGTTTTGAATTGGTTGTAACGATGGTGGCTGTTCCAACGGTCCGAACTTTGCTCTATCCACTTGTTCTTGGAGTAACGATTCCACGATTATCTTGTGTGTTATGGAGCACATCAATGAGTTATAGATGTATAGTGACACCTCTGAGAGTGAAAGATCTGACATCTCTTTCGTGATGGTATACAGCACACAGGGAACAGGGCGGCAAGGGTTACGACGGTTAAGACCTGTCAAGCGTTACAGTGATGACTTTGAGACTAAGAAGAGATCTCACACCAAACAGATGAGCAATCAACGGGATCAAAGAGAAGGTCAACGCCAACATCACAACGGAAGAGAGAATGGTAAATATGGGAAAAGCCCGTAGAGGAAAATGACATACCGATCACGTAATAAAACAACACATACTTACGTAAGCTGTAAAACAGCAACGAAAACGCCCTGATCAGGAAATTACCGGAATAGAAAATACAATAAAGTCTCTGCCCTCAAGCTCAGAAAGAGACAGAGGGAGAAAAAAAAAGACAGGTTCGAAATTTTGAAATACTTTAACACTGTTTTTTTTTTCAATAATTTTGGAAAGTTGTTTACGAAACGACTGAATTGGGAAGGTTTCACTGAAGAAGTGCTCTCACGAGACAGGTTTTATTGATGCGAAATGAGTTTTAGAGGCAATCGTGGTAACCGTGGAGGGTTTAGAATGACAAACTCTCCAAATATCACTGGTTCTGGTGCTCAGCTGAATCAATTGGCCAATGAGCAGCAGTTGAGAAATGCTGTCCAAGTTGAAGTTCGTGGATGGCAAGGTGGTTCTAAAGATGACGTTGTAGCGTTCATCTCAAGAAAGACACGTATTACACTGATGAACTCGAGCATTGAAAACGACGCTGTTGTTGGATACGTCAAGACACAGAACGATGCCAATCAGTTGAAGTCATGGAACGGAGTGAGATTTGCAGGAAATGCCCTGGAGTTCAAGGTGAGATCTACAGCAACGTCGAGTACCATAGAGATGTTGAAAGCATTTTTACACAGACGCTATAACCAGCAGTTGAAGATGCTTGATCTGAGTAACATTGCTAGTGATGCACAACTCCAATCTCAAGGTGCCTTTTCATCAATGACGACACAGTCAAAGATGTTCCCAGCGTTAATGAAGTTGGCATCCCAGGAGAAATTCATCGTGGAGAGTGTTAATTTGAGCGATAACAACCTTCAAGATCTTTCTGGAATCTCCTCATTGGCACAGACATTCCCACACCTTGTGAACTTGGCTCTCTCAAATAATTCAATCTCAAGGTTGAAGGCTTTGGAGATCTGGAAACATAAGTTCAGATCCCTTAGAGAGCTGGTTATGGCTAATAATCCAATAACTACAAACCCTCTGTACAAAGATGAAGTTTCAAAGGTTTTCCCTCGTTTGGTTATACTGGATGGTGTTGTCATTCGTGATGAGGCCAAGTTAAAGGCCATTTACGAACTGCCGTTACCACATAAGCAATTCTTCTTTGAAGATGCTGAGATCCAGCAACTTTCCACGCAGTTCATTGCCAACTTCTTACAGTGCTGGGATAACGATCGTTCCCAATTAATGCCACTGTATACACCTGATTCCCAATTCTCACTTTCAGCTGATTCTTCAGTACCTAACGATGCACAGGCAAGTGAAGTTTCATTTGGATTGTACCTACCATTATCGAGAAACATTTCAAGAGTTTCAAACACAAGATCTCGTGAACAGAGATTGGGGAAAGGTCAAGAGCAAATATACAAGTTGTTTCAACAACTACCTAAGACCAAGCACAAATTGGATACAGAGCCACACTTGTACAGTGTCGAGGCATGGAGATATCCTCAAGTCAACGGCTTCCTAGTGTCACTTCATGGTGAATATCAAGAAGTTGCACAGCCAGAAGTACACCCAGATCAAAACAACGGTGGTAACCGTAACAGAAATTACAGACGTAACGTTGGAGGCTCAAGTTCAAACAATAAACTTACACCAAAGTCATTTGATAGGGTGTTCACCATCGTTCCAGGTCCAGGATCTCTCATCATCGCATCAGATATGCTTATAGTGCGTCCATTGGCTAACGCAAAGGCATGGTTCGAACAAGAGGTACAACCTCAACAACAGCCATCACAACTACAATCCAACGCCAGTTCAACACAAGCAACACCACAGCCTGGTGTTCAGTTACCACCTAATTTAACACCTCAACAGGGACAGATGGTTGAAAGGTTGATGATGGAGACCAAGCTAAATCTACAGTTTACACTGCTATTATCGGAGCAGGCTGGTTGGAACTATGAAAATGCATTGAGAGGGTTTACAGAATCTCATCAGAATGGTCAAGTGCCACCAGAGGCATTCCAGTGACTGGTTTTGTCTTCTTCTAATAGGCCTCCATTATAGAAAAGTATTCATGGCTTGACATGTAATTATTGCGAGTTCTATATAACTTTTTCGTTACTTTGTAGTCCCTTGCGTTGATCCTTTTACCTTGTTATTTGGGATAACACTTGCCCTTGAGAGATTCCCTTGACTCAGTCTCATGTAGTTTATCACACCATTGTCTACGAGGGCAAACAGCACACAATTGTATCCATCTTTGAGCCTTTTCTTGTCTTTGGAATTACCCTGAGCTTCACTCAGTGATTCTTGTATTCTTCCTTGGTATTCCACTCGTTCAAAGAGATCATCCAGTTGATTCTTTGTTGGGAATCTTGCTGATGAAACATCAACAATCACAACCTGGAAATCAGGTAAAGGTGGTGACTTCTTTGTAAACCTTGGATCGGGTTTCCAGACGTCAAATGTTATATCTAAAGGATGAGTTGGTGTTGATTGTCGTTGTTGTTTAAACGGTATCTTTATCGATTCAAAAATCGACGAGTAAGTTAGAAACTTCGACTTGAGCCAGGACGGTGTAAAAGCAGGGAAGATAAACCAGTGAAGTGTACCCAATCTTCTAATCAGAGCTTTAAACATCGTGGGAAACTCCCATGACTTTCTCAAAATGGCACGTTCTCTAGGTGTATACCGTTGAACAATATAGCCACATCTCTTTAGATTGGAATACACCTGGTACCTCACCAGATCAGTTACACACATCGCATAGACGCTTTGCAAATCCATGGTGACATTTTGTCCATTTCTAACCCATATTGGTTCCACTGTACCTCTTTCAACAAGGTAGATGATCTCTTCCTCGGTCAAATAGCACCAATCCTTCTTGACAACACCCATAGTTTGCATGAAGTTACCCTTCAATTCACTCCTCCATTGTCCATCTTGATAATACGCCTTAACGTTCTGCTTCACGGTATGCGCCCTAGGAACAGATAAGGCATTATACATATGATCCAAAGAGTCTTGTAGTGTGTTGTTCTGTATCTGGGTATCGTCCTTCTCAAAGTCCTTCTGACCTCTTTTCAGGTTCGTAGAGTATAAGTATTCCCATGGCTGGACTTCATCTTCCAGCTCGGTCTCTATAAGGAGCTCTTGTGACATTCCCTGTAGCGTTATTACGATGATTTAGGCCATATTTGCACGTAGTTATACCCATCACATCTTCAACTTTTTCACACTATAATATATAATCGTTATAATATAATATAATTATTATAATTCACGGTTATGAGCGTCTGAACTATTTGTTGCGGTGTCCACTTCGAAAAACCACTGGAAAAGTTTCGCAAGATTAGTTTGTTGACAAACTATGAATCCATAAAAAGTAAAAGAAGCCCATAGGATTGCATAGCTCGTCATGGATTCCCGTTACTCTTATGATGAGAACTCAGAGACATGGCCAGTGTTTGTGCTTGCGCTCACTTCTGTTGCTGTTGTTCCATTGACAATTGCCAAAATCTACAACGTTTTGAATAACAACGTGGAACTTCAACATCAAGATGCCATTGAACAGAGGAACATACCTCCACAGGTTCAGAAACACAGATCTGATCAGAAGAGAAGATCATCACTGACGAAGATGAACATCTTTTTGGTTTTTGGGTGGATTGTAATTGCCGCCATGGTTTATTTGGTGTCCACTACAGAACAAACACCAACGCAGAACTTATTCGATCCATATGAGTTGCTTGGTGTTGAGTTTGGTACACCGGAGAAGGTGATCAAGTCCACGTATAGAAAGCTTTCGATCAAGTATCACCCGGATAAGATTAAAGGCGTCTCTGAAGAAGAGATGAAGGAATTGGAGGAGAGATTTGTTCTCATTACAAAGGCATACAAGGCGTTGACTGATGATGAAACCAGGGAGAATTATGAGAAGTACGGTCATCCAGATGGTGCACAACCAGTATCTCACGGCATTGCGCTACCAAAATTCCTTGTTGAGGGTAAATCGTCACCTCTGTTGTTGGCACTTTACATTGCCCTCATTGGAGGTGCACTACCATACGTTGTTGGTACTTGGTGGTCTCAGGTGAAAAAGGTTACCAAGAGAGGAATCTATAGTGACACTGCCGAGGAATTCATCACAAGATTGATGAATCATAACCCAGCAAAACATGTTGGCATGTCCACTATTTTGACTTGGTTGTCCAACGCTGCTGAGTACAAGGATTTGCTACCTGGTAAGACACCAGAACAAATCTATTCTCTTTACGAAGAGTACTTGAACAGGAAGCCAAGTGATGATGCCCTTATTGCCGTATCCATTGTACCAACTTTGATTAATGGATTATTTGACATTACTGCGAACTTTAGAAGCACTGAAATTACATTTACCGTTGTCGACACTTTGAAACATTTCACCCAGGCTTTACCAGAGGGACCAAAGAATGAATTGCTCCAATTGCCATACGTTGATACTGATGCTGTTAACAAGAGTAAGATTGTGAAATTGGGTAGATTAACGACACTACCACGTGATGAGATCAAGCAAACATTGGGAATTAAAGACGATTCTGAATTAGAAGAGGCACTTCGTGTCGGAACAAGAATCCCAAGGTTGGAATTGATCAGCGCTAAGTTTGAAGTCCCAGGTGAAAGTGTCGTTACACCATCTTCAACTTCTATTATCAACGTCAAAGTTGCCGTGAAATCGGCTAGACATCATACAAAGGCTTCAGTTCCACAGGAGAAGCTTGAAGAGGACCAAAGTTTGGAAGCCATGAGAGATCCATTCAAGATTGTCCATGAACAACCTCCTCTCCCATTGGCTCATGCCCCATTTTTCCCATCTGAGAGACATTCCGGGTACGTTGGGTTTATCGTGTTGCAAAGAGATGGTAAAATATGTGATCAACCTGTCTTATTTAGAAACCTGGATCTTTCTAACCTTGAACTATCAGAGACAGAGTTCAAAGATGGTAAGAACGTTACAGTGGGTACGTTCAAACTCCCAGTGCTACAACCAACACCAGCACAGCCTGGCAAATATCAATTCCGTGTTGTTATCAAATCCTTGGATTACTTCACACAGGATATTGACACCTCTGTGACGATGCACGTTCAAGAACCACCAAAGATTGAAGAAGTGGATTACGACATTCCTGCTCCTGAAGAGAATTCATTGGCTGGAACCATGGCTGAACTTAGAGGTGAAAGGGTTAAGAACGGTGGTGATAGTGAAGATGAAGACGAAGATGAGAGTGACTTAGAAGAGGATGAAGATTTTACAGATATCAACACCGATACAGAGGATGAAGATGAGGAGTAGAATAAGTGAATAAATACTCAAATAATCTATTCGTTATAAAAAAGTTGCTATAATCAACTACAATGTCTATAGTTCTTCATGGCTTATGTAATCAAGCCGGTACGCGTTACAAAGATTAAAACGCGTAAAGGAAGTTTTCGCGAATTTGTTCACCACACAAAGGGAAAAAAACACACACGGTGATACTGAAAAGTTAATAACCCATGTATTGTATTCAAGTTCATTAGAAATTCATAGGGAAGATGTCATTACCTTTGCCTCGTCGTCAGATATCATCAACACGTGCACCTTCACAGCTGAAGAAGGAGCTACTCGAAGAACAGAAACAAGAGATCCGTGAAGCCTTCAACTTGTTTGATATGAACAACGATGGATATCTCGACTATCACGAATTGAAAGTTGCGATTAGAGCCTTGGGGTTTGAAATGAGCAAACAAGAAGTGCTAGATCTTATCAGAGAATATGACCGAGATGATAGAGGCCAGATGCACTACGAAGACTTCTTCGCAATCAGTGAGTAATCCGCTGTTCTTTTGATGGCACAGGGCTCTCTCAGCGCGTGTGTTTGCTTATGTACGGATGTGGTGTACGGACGTACCATTTCCATGGCCAAAATGAGAGGAGTGTTACTAACAAGACTACTAATTAGTGGGAGAGAAAGTTCTTAATAGGGATCCATTGGATGAAATTCGTCGTGCTTTTAGATTGTTTGATGATGATAACACTGGAAAGATAAGTCTGCGCAATCTACGGAGGGTAGCAAAGGAATTGGGTGAGAGTCTTACTGATGAAGAATTGAGAGCAATGATTGATGAATTTGACTTGGATAATGATGGGGAAATCAATGAGGAGGAATTCATTGCTATATGCACTGATAATTGAAAAAGCAAATTACGACAAGACTTTAATTACCACCGATAACCAACTATTCAGTGCTGTTTTCTCTTCTCTGATAAACCTGTATTATCCTGCGACTTGTGCAAAGAGTATTGACTCTATTTTTCGAGTTTGAAGCATGTAAAATCGCCTTACTTTTTTTTAATACGTCTTGGAATTCATGGTTCATTTGTTTTGGTTCAAGAATTCTTGGTATGAATTAGCAACCCTGTACATTGTTTGACTGTGATTTTTGTAGAAAAGCCATATGGTGACTTCACGTAGAACCTGTAAATATTCACAATTTCTCACAGATGTTTGTCGAATCTCAACCATCTCATCTTATTAGCCAGTCTATACCAAAGTTCAAGATTTACATTATTAAGATTCTGCAGATGTAGATGAGTACTTCAATGTGTGTGAATCTGTTCACCAGAAAATGGCGCTTTTTTGAAGCAGCTGTTGTTGCCTTTTCTGGATGGCTATAAACTGAGTTTCTGCCCGCATATAAAAATCCATTCTGAACCAAAAGTTTTGTCCAAATGAGACTTACGTAATTTCTCACCATAGTGCAACCTTAAAAATTACGCTAAAATCAATGATTGGAAGAATTGACGTAAGCAAAAGCACGCCTTTGGAATAAGGAAGCAGAGCGTGGGGACAACAATAGCAACAACAGACAATTCTGGTACAAGTCAAAGTCCAAATACTCCAATTCTTTCTGTTTGAAAGTTTTTACTTGCAAGGCTGAAACTTTACTTTTGTGTTGTATAAGTTTAAAAAAAATACATAAACCAGGAGCCTTCAACATTCCTTAGACAGTATTCCATCTTAAAGAATTCGATATAGACTGTTAGATACTCATGATGAGCGTTTGATTGTCAGTAGTAATTGACTGGAAGATTAGGTAATAGAGATGGGTTGAAAACACATTACGAGGCGCTCGGGTTGATATTCCCTATTTCCAATTGCATAAGCAATGGTGCATAGCGAAAACCATGGGAAGTTTTTCCAACCTGAAGTAGAGAGTTGTCTAAGTGGAAATCATGTCCACTCTGAAAATGCACCAACCAATGCATATGATTTACATAGCTCTTTGATTAACATATTCTTGGCAATTTCCTGACCAAGTCAAAGACCAATTGCAATTAAACAATGTTTGTAATACACGTCTTACTTGAGCTGGTGTAATTTACTAATTTTACGTCTTAGTAAAAAGTTGGGTCCGAATCGGATAGCTTAGAATACAGTGCTTACAACAATCCTATGCGGCAAGTTGGTGCAAATCGATACGAACGAGCCTTTACTTCCAAGCAGATCAATTAGGTCCAGCAACTTTTACCATGGGCCAATGACCAGTCAGCTTCATTGGGGGGGGGGGGTCGGATAACCTAGTGGGTGTTGACTTGGTTGTGAGGGTATACGAGTGTTAGCCGAGTGCCAATTCCTTATAGGACATATACACATATATCAATTCCCAAGACGACCATCTAATTGAAATATATTCGAAGGTATTAATCGACGTTAAATATAACCTGGGCTGGACTTAGTTGATACTTATTAGAATGCACTAAGGAGTTAATGCGATCATAGACATGTTTGAAAACGCACACACACACATTTGCTCGAGGCAGAAGTTAGTCACCCGAAGTTGATGAAATCATAGTTTGGCACCCGGCTAATTTTGCATTAGATACATGTCCTATTGAGTAAGTATCGAAGAATTACCCGATAAGTGCACTACGAATTTAGGCTCACATCCTTGAGATCTGCAAATGTTGTGGAGAAGATCCAAGGCGTTAGCTATATTATGTGACAAATCTGTATGCAGTGCATAAGCGAGGAAAGTAAGCAAGGAGAACAAAAGTGCACACCTATACTTATCACAACTACAGCAATTAAAAACACACACACAAAAAACCATTGGGAAGGAGTTCATAGAGGTCAAGGGGCAATATATTAAGGTCAACCAAAGCGTGCTTCTTACGTTTCTCAGAACACCACTTGAAGTGTTGTACCACTGAAAAACGAAACAATTCTTATTAAGCATATGATCGGACATTGAATCAGACCGACTCGATTCCACGACTTTTGTTTCTCTCCATTATATTACACACAATTGCAACAACATTCTCGCTCGTAACTATGAAGGGAATGTGTGTCATACCGGATACTTTCAAACCTTTTAATTAATCAAAGGCATGCGCAACTTCTATTGCATGCAGCTCGCTTATGCATAAGATATAGAGGTATTCTGCACAAGAATTTAAGCAAAAGGAGAACAAAGCACACTAAATTTGGGTATGTTTATTGCACAAACTTGAAGTTTACAGATATCTAGCCAGTTCAGACCAATGAGAATCTATTTCTATTGGACAGAGGTGCGTTTTCAACTTACAATGCACTGAAAACATCTCCCGAACACACATTAATCAAAGTTTATGCTCAACAATGTTAAAAAACTTTAAATTGTTCTTTTACGATGAAGAGCTTTGTAAAGTCTGGACCAGTTTTTGTTGCGTTCATATCATTATGCTGAAGATCTTTAAAAGTATATAAACCAGGCTCACCTACACAAGATTGTTATAGTAGAATATAATTGAGTTTTCCACAAGTTTGTGAAATTGCCTCTAATGTATTGGCTTGTTAAAAAATTACTGTTGCTATTGCTTATAGGTGAATTTGTTTCCGCGTCGAAGGAAATTGAAGGCGTCTTCACTAATATCAATTCTATAAAGCAGGCCTCTGGGATTACAGGCGGCAAAGGTCCATTCAACTTCTATGATGTTGAAATGGCTTGGAGCCTTGATCCTCAAACAGCTGAAACTGGTGATTATTTCGTATTGACCATGCCGTATGTCTTTGAAGTTAGAATCACTGACGGAGACACACTAGTTGATTATTTCGATATTCAGATCAATAGTGGTCAAACTTTGGCTTCATGTGACATTGACCAAGCCGTTGGACAATCATTGGAGACTGTGATCCAATGTGAAATCACTGCGAGCTTGACTGATTTAGATAAACTCACAGGTACGGTTGGCTTCCGTGTTGTTTTCGATGGTGGCTGTCGTACAGCTACTATCGAAGCTGGAAGTCATTGGGTCAGTGGAATCAACTCTGTTTATTTCAACGGGAACCTCCAAGGTACTGTTGACCTCGGTGAGATTAACACTAACGGTCAGAGCTTGACAGTTTATACTCAAGATGTGGCAAGAGCTATCTCGGGAGATCGAGACTTCCTGTACTATTCTCCACCGGTATTCTGCTCTGACGCAGGCGGTGTAACTTCAGGACAATTCAGCATGGCAGTGATTGGGGCATCAATTATTGACGGCACATCAGAGCTCTACGATAGTGATGAGATGAGTTCCTTTTTGTATCCGGTGTATGCAAGTGAGATTACAGGTAAACAACTGACATCCTCTAATTCATACAATTTGAAGTACATCTTTGGTACCATCTCACAGAAAGCTCGTTTGTGGTGGTCTGGGTTTATTGATACTTCAGCATCGGGCAAGTATCAAGTAGAATTTGAGGTCACTGTTACATGTTCTGAAAAGAATCACGGTAGAGCCTCCATCGAAAGCACTTCACTTACAAGAAGCTACTCATTAGTTGAGGGTACTGCGGGGGGGTCCGGTTCAGGAGGTCGTAAGTATTTTATCTTTTCAACCCCGCGAAAATGTTCCTTCATTACTAACACAGTTTAAATGCAGGGAGAACAACCGTGACGGTTACTTCAACCTATGATCAATGTACTCCAGGAGTTTCATACACCACTGGTGATCATACCATTACAAAGGTTGTACAAGTTCCAGACCCTGAACTATGTATTCCAAGTACATCTAGTGAGCCAGAGACATCTAGTGAACCAGAAACGTCTAGTGAACCAGAAACATCTAGTGAGCCAGAAACATCTAGTGAGCCAGAAACCTCCAGCGAACCGGAAACTTCTAGTGAACCAGAAACTTCTAGTGAACCGGAAACTTCTAGTGAACCAGAAACTTCTAGTGAACCAGAGACGTCTAGTGAACCAGAGACGTCTAGTGAACCAGAGACGTCTAGTGAACCAGAAACATCTAGCGAGCCAGAGACATCTAGCGAACCAGAAACTTCTAGTGAACCAGAAACATCCAGTGAACCAGAGACATCCAGTGAACCAGAAACTTCTAGTGAACCAGAAACCTCCAGCGAGCCAGAGACATCTAGCGAACCAGAAACATCTAGCGAACCAGAAACCTCCAGCGAACCAGAAACTTCTAGTGAGCCAGAAACATCTAGTGAGCCAGAAACATCTAGTGAGCCAGAAACCTCCAGCGAACCGGAAACTTCTAGTGAACCAGAAACTTCTAGCGAACCGGAAACTTCTAGTGAACATTTGAGCAAGATTACAACGGAACATTCAACAAAGGCTTTAACAGAATCTTCTGCTGAGTTCCCATTCTCATCAAAAGGAGGTACCACATTGGAGACCGTTACAACTACTATCTCAGGATCGATTGTCACGTATACAACTGTTTGGACAGTTCCACCGAAAACACAAGAGCCTTTCACTATTACAACAACAGTTTCAGTTCCTGGTGGCGGTGGACAGCATGAAACGACTGGAACCGTTGGTCAAGTGACTTCTACTACTGGCGCAGGCGAACACGGTACTCTGACTGCTACTGTAACTGTTATTAATCAAGAAACGGAACAGAAAACTGGTCCAGGTGCTACCAAAACAACAGGAGTCTGGAGTACTTCTGTTACTGTTCCTTCACCTGCAACAAGTGCTTCTCCGGGAAGCGGTGAAGGAGAAATTGCTTCTATTCCTGGTGCTTCCACCGGTACGAGTGCATCACCGGCTGTCACTGGAAAAGTAACCACTCTAGGTACTGGTCCTGGTACTTCTTCCACTAAAGGCGAAGGTGGCAAAACCACTGCTAGTGCTGGAATAGTCGTTCCAACAGAAGGTATCTTGTCTACAGGCGGTGGAAGCGAAATAAGCACCGCCGGAGGTAGTGGAGTTGAGGGAACTATACCAGAGATTACTACAGTAAGTGAAAGTACTCTAGGTACAGCACAGTCTGCTCAAGAAACTGTGGAAATATCCACCTCTGCAAGCTTACTTTCCAGCTATGAAGGTGCAGGTAATAGATCACAAATGTCATCAATGCTATTTTCCTTTGTTTATGTTTTGTTCCTCTTGTGATCTCAAACACTACCCTACATGAAACCATTTTCTTACACGAAATCATCAAGCAATTTTGATGTGCGGAACGTGTTTTTTGTGCTTTCGTCGACATTGAATATTTGATACTTTTGATCAAATTTTCTAATGTATACCTCTTCTATTCGATTTGGTTTTTGAATTCGTCCGATACACTGTCTTGTGAACTTGTGATTATCTTTATTTCAGCAGTTAATATTTTCCTCTTCAATTTAAGTCTTTTATTTTCAATCGTACTTAGTCAAGGATACTTCACAAATGATGTTCAGATGAAGATTTACTGATCTCCATCAACTCTTCAATCAGATCGCTAGCTAACAAGGCTCATCAATGCGTATACAACCTTACAGGGTCTGTACCCCCTCATCCAAATATTCAGGATTGTACTCATAGAACTTTAGTGATGATTTCACAGAGTTTTGGGTTTGTCCTTTGGGGGTCTAGTTACATTTTACTCGTGTCACATTAACACACTTTGACTTCTATCAAGAACCATCATTAAGAGCCGGCATGGAAATCTCATTATAGTACAATACCAGGTGTCAGTGTATAACATATCAACTATAGTGGACAAACGACTCTGTTAAGCGTATTCCATAGCTCTACTAAATGAATAGTAGGTTCATCCACTTTGGAAGGCCTGTGAAATGCTCTGATGGTCCAGAACAGGGCTAAAGCTAACAAATACAGAATAACCCACCGGATATATTTAACAATAGTTAAACATCCATGTGTATTTGCACATATAGAGCCTACGATATCAGCAAGTTTACCTTTATAGAGCTAATGTTAAAGCCTTATCCAAACTGTTTATTGAGCACCATAATTAGGCCATGTTCCGTTAGACGAGACAAGTATTTTATGTCATATAACATCCGGACACCACGATAGTCATCGCGCTATATGGTGCAAAAAAAATTTCACTGGGCATAGGCAGAGAAACCATCAACAAAGCTTTGTTCTTAGTGAATCCACTTTCATTGAAATATGGAGAGAATCTTAGGTGGTTTGTACATTTCTTCATATCCACATCTACTCACCAATAGATTAGAG